>JAQMYJ010030630.1:0-11504 GCA_030014305.1 Clarias laeviceps | reverse complement strand
CATAAATGTATAATCAAAAATAGGTTTGGCCTTAAATGATAAGTGTATACAGAAATCACTGAACACAAACATTATCTCATTGCTTCACTTCTTGCAAAAAAAAATCTGTATATTGTATTTTAGTTCTTTATTAGTAATGACATTTATACAGAATGTAAAGTAAGTTTGCCGTTTGCCAGTTTAATTTTAATAAATTCATTGGGGTGTAATACACATTTGTAAAGGGCTAGCTATGTTGATCAACTAGGGACACCTGATTGTACTGTATGATAATATAACTGGTGGTTATATTATAATATATTCCCTTTTTTTTTTTTCGAAAGGGATACCTACTCAGTTCTTTTTAACTCATTTTCACTTAAGGTTACGATTGCATTAATTGTGATTTTTATTACATTTACTCAATTCTATACATCATTGTACTAAATGTTAATATTCAGGTCTACATAATTTTCTTTACTGACTTTTACTCAATTTATGAAGTATATATATATATATGATTTCACAACTTTTATATTTACTAAATATTTATAAATGTAAAAATATTTCACCAAAACAATTGCGCACAGCACAGTTTTATTTTTTTGAGAGAGCAGACTAAATTTCTGCTGTGTCCTCCATATCGAATGCCTTTCTGCGTCTGGCCAATACAGAAGGCCTGATGAGCTTGAAAACAGCCATGGCTTTCTTCTTAAAGGTTGATGTTCTTAATGTGAACAACACGAAGATCTGGATGCCCTTTAGCAGAGAGAACACAGGTTTATTATACTGTATGTCAGGTTTATTTCACTCCCTCACTCATTCTATAGCACTTATGATGTACAGGACCACTGGAGGCCTGGATCCTATTCCAGGGGACTCAGGGCACGGAGTACAATTCATTGCAGGGCACAAGCACATACACACTCACTATGGATTATTTGGAAACACCTAATCTGCATGTTTTTGGACTGAAAACAAATTACTGGGAGGAAACTCTCCAAGCATGGGGAAAACATCCACACACAGAGCTGGAATCAAACCCTCAAGCCTGCAGGTTGCTAACCACTACACCACTGTGTCGACCCACATGTATTTCAATACATTTACAAGAGCTGATTGTTTTAAATAGAAGATTTATGTTCAATGTTTGCTCCTAAGTTTGTGTGAACTTACATAAAAGGACACCTGCTAACATGACCCTCAATGATTGAAATGGATTACGTGGTTGAAAAATTACTGTAAAAAAAGGAATGGTGTTCTGTAAAAGGAGGAATTGTTAGTATATAGCTATGGTAGACAATGCTCTGAGATGGATAAGCTGCATGATTGGAAATGTTATGCACGTAAAAGGCTCTTTTTCACCATTCAGTCATTATTTGGCATTTGAGAGTCAAGTTCTTTTTTAATTTAATGGAGCTTTGTGGGTGTATCTAAATGCAGGGTGGCATGGTGGCATATTGGTTAGCACTGTTGCCTCACACCTCCAGGGTTGAGGGTAATTGGTCTTTCCAAATGGCCTGTTTTGTGTATACGCATGAATGTTGACTGGAGGTCCTACCCCGGCCATAAAAATGTGAATAAATACAATGGTCTCCATTGACCTCCAGGGACCTTAGTTGGCCTGCAATGGATGGATGGCTGAAATAAAGACTTTTTGCAACTTCTATACATTTGGCATAATTTCTGTGTTTAGTCTGGACTATGAAAAACAAACACAATGTCATGAAAAAGATATGAGGTAGTAAAATGAAGCAAATGTTACGAGCAGACGTGCATACCTGAGTGGTGTTACACAGACAGAAGGCAAAGCTGAGCACAGTGCTCATGAAGTCATTCTTCTCCAGGAGCAGGAAATAGCCGATGACCCAGGACAGACCGAGAACCACTGACATGGAAACGCAGCCCAGCAATTTACTTCGAAAAGGTGTGACCTGTGAACTATGGAAAAAGCTAATGCTAATCATAAAGGTTATTTTTTAACTTCTGCATATGAAATCTGACAAACATTATTTAAGATTAGCCTAAGAGGGAATATCATTGTTGTTTAGTATTGTTTTACACACAATCACACACACACACACCTCACACCCACCTGTTGAGGTCGGGGTTGGTTCTGCAGGTGGTGTATGAGAAGTAAAAGAGTACTGCGATGTTGAAGAGGAGCATTATACCAACAGGAAGAAGGAAACCCGAAAGCATGGGCTTCATCATATCAAATGTGTTATTCTTGTTCAGTGCAGCCAGCCAACAACTACACACACACACATACAAAGATTACAATTTTCTGACTTGTACCATAGCAATAATTACTGTATATGTCTTTTTAATCTGTTTCTTATTAAACTTTTGGATAGCACTAGCCAGATGAGTTCATATTAATTACCTACAAGGGGCGTTCAACTCAAAGCATGATTTTTGATCCGCAGAAGAACAGAACACAGTTATAAGAGTTAAAACTATATAATTCCCTGCTACACTAATGCACTTATCCCAGGGTTTCACTGGTGCTTGGATACCATCAAGGTAGAAAGTTTTCTAATAACTCCCAGCCAAGTTCCTGTAATGTATAGTTCCCACAAAAAGGTGCATCTCTTCCAACACTCTCTGAATGTTCACGGGAACGACTGCAGTGGGCTCTGAGCTACCTCGGCCAGGATTGTCATTCATGGATGTACAGCCTTCTTTAAAAAATTTGCACTATTCAAATGATTTACTGTGGTTAAGAAGTCTTCTGTAAATGTCATTCGCTTTTATGTCTTTCAGCCCATTTTGACTTGACTGCCCCTTGTATAACCACTAGAAGGCATCCCAAAAGTTTGCCCTAACAGTCAAAAGTGAAGTAGGTCTATATCTGGGAATATCAGGGGCCACTCCATGGGGCCACACTGACCAAGCCAAGAACCCAGAAACTGTTGATTCAACCATCCCCTGTGTATGGAGGCTTTTGGGACACCCTATATAGAAAACACATACAGTGAAACCTCGGATTGCGAGTAACGCGGTTTGTGAGCGTTCCGCAAGATGAGCAAAGATTTTTAATACATTTTGATTTGGAAAACGAAGTCTTGGTTTACGAGTACTGAGTATCATATATCACACTTCTTGTTTTGATGCCGAGCGTCACGTGATCACAACTAAGCCAACGATCTTTCTCTCTCTTGCGCTGCAGAATTGTGAGTAATCGTCTCCCCTGCTGGGTCTTAGTGCACATCTCTTACTGGTATAATCAACATCTGTGCATGCGTGTACTGTTTACTATAACACTGTGATCATGTGTGTGCGCATAAAACACATTTTATTTTGTGTCTGTATGCGTATGTGTACAGGGAGCATGTAAAGCAAAAGCAAGTCTCATTAGAGAGGTTAAAAATCCATTTTCTCTCTCTGCTCAAGACTGCTCTTTGTGTCTGTGTGCGTGCGTCATTGGACACCGTGCCACACACACACACAGACCCCTCCTTCTTTCTCTCTGCTCTACACAGAAACACTGCTCTGTCGCGATTCTTTTTAAAGGTAAAGTGTAGGTTAATTGTTTATTTTTACTTTACAGCAGTGATTCCGTTAGTGTGTCGCTCAATCGAGTGTCATTAGAGAGATTTCTTGTTTATTTTTTCCGATAAAACAACGTTTCGTTGTGTGTGCGCGCGTGTGAAAAGAGTGGAGGAAGGGTTATTGTGTAAGACGAGAAGGGGGAGAGTGGGGCTTACTTTAGATTCACACACACACACACACACACACATAAACGCACAACCGGAAACACTTATCTGTCGGGATTTATTTTTACTATTTTTTAAAGAGAAAGTGCAGGTTAATTTGTTTTATTTTTAATTTATATTTTGTGTTAATTACTTTTATGTATTTTTTTTTCTTGGGCTGTGGAATGAATAATTTGAGTTTCCATTTTTTCTTAAGGAAAATTCAATTTGGTTTATGAGTGTTTTGGAATATGAGCCCGCTTTATGCTCTTAATACAAGGTTCCACTGTATGGTCTTCTAGTCTGAATGAACCAGGAAATTAAGCATAATAGCACTCACATTGCCTCCTGTCTGTAGTTTAATGGGTTACTTTTGCGGTACGTGATTCCTAAAGAGATTCCAACCACTACTGCTGGAAGGCCTGGAGATGGATATAAAGAATTACATTGTGAAGTCCAGCTTTCTTGTAGCCACACAACATGAATTTAATTCTGTTTTTTATTTCGAGCAGTATTAACACATTTCTATTGGTAAGTCAAAACAAATTCTCTCACCCCAGCCTACTACAATGGATAAGACACTGAAGTATCGAGGAGGCCCAGAGAAGGTGTTTTTGATCAGGAGGAAGATGTGCACGGCGTACAGTGAGCTCCAAGTGAACGCTGCTAACAGGAAGTATTGAAGGAGTGCGGTTAAAGCTGTACACGACCCATGGTCTGGTTCTTGAGAGACATCAGATGGAGGAACATCATTCTTGTTTGAAGGGTCAAACCTGGAGTTGGGGGTTGGGTTTTTAATTCCAAAGATGAAGATGAGGTAGACAATGGTCATACAGATGCAGATGCTGACCATAAGGATGGTAGGACTGGGTCTTCTTGACTTCCTGCATAGAGGGGTGTGTGGAGTAATTACTAAGCAGTTAACAGAACACATGTAGGTCATGTTATTTAAATGCAGAAAGATTTTATTAGCTTTAATGTGCTTGGTTCACTCTATCTGGGTAGATGTTTTACGATCGCTTCACAAACCTGTCTGGCATTTTTTCCCCATGCTGTTACATTCTCCCCACGTGTTCATGCTTTTCAAGACAGTCATGTGTTTTCCCATGCCCCCTTTTCCACCGCGTCTGCACTTCAGAGTCGCATCTCATGCTGTTTACTCCTGGCATTTAAGTACGCGCTGTTTCATGATTTGGATTTCTTGCCTCGCTCTTTGATTTCTCGATTATTGATCTTGCGCTTCCTCTTTTGACTATGGCTTTTGTTTTATGTTTTGTCTCTGTCACCTCACTGCTTGATTTTTCGGCTTTGACCCACTTATTTCGTTTCTTCGACTACGTTTTTGCCTAACTTTATGATCCCACTATCACACTGTCTGGGTGCTTCATCACACTCTTTCTCCTTCACAAAGGGGCACTCTCTCTGCCTCTTATCTCTGTCAATCTTCTGTGCCTGGATTCTTCATGTTCAGAACAGAACCCTGACAAAATAAGCCGGCCATCGACTTGAATACATAAGATCGCACTGGCGCGACCCAAGGCGCTCTTCTTGGGGCACATCAACAGGAGCTGCTTAACACCAAACAAGCCCTCGCTGATGTTAAGACCCAGCTCTGACAGCTCCAACCCTCTCCTGCTCAAGGTAGAAATCTCGACATAAAACAAGAACCATGCTTACCTGTTCCTCCCACCTATGAAGGAAATCCAGACACATGTTGCTCCTTCCTCTCTTAGTGCTCACTGATTTTTGAGCTGAAGACCTCGACCTTCACCTCAAAATGCTCCAAGGTGTACATCATAACGCTCCTCATGGGACGGGCCTGGGAGTCGAGCATTGCACTCTGGCATGCCCATGACTCCTGCTGCTCTAATTTTGAGGACTTTTCTAAAGAGATGAAGAGGTTGTTTGACCGTTCTTGTCACGACAGAGAGTGCGGAAGGCAAGCTATTAAAACTTCGCCAAGGTTCTCTATGACTACCCCACAGAGTTCCAGATGCTGGGCCTTTCAATTGGGTGGAACAATCAAACACTGTGCAACGTGTTCTTTGATAGTCTGTCAGAGACGTTTAAGGACAATTAGTCTCTCAGGAACTTCCCTCCTCACTCCAAGAGCTCATGGATTTGGCCAGTCAGGATACACATCAGCCAGGATATCACCACCCAAAATCACCCCTAGACCTACTTCACCACGAGTATGCGAACAGGAGGAATCCATGCAACTGGACAGGACTCGCATCTCACCTAAGGATCGATGAGAACTCAGAGTGGAGGGAGCCTGCTTCTACTGCGGAAAGTGTGGTCATCTACTCAAGAACTGTCCAGTAAAAGGAGGAGGCCTCTAAGGCAGCTGGGAGCACTAGAGGGCATGACTTCAAAAAGATTCCCAGACCAGTGTCGGCTACTTCCCGTCTACCTCATCCAAAATCAACAGGCCCACCTGGTACAGGAATTAATTGAATCAATGCAGCCTCAGCCAAGGCCCTGGGAATTCCCTACCCTTGGAAACATATCTCAAGGTCCAAGCCATCGACGGGAGCCCGCTCCCATTAAACTCTCACCTGTTCTAGGCCTGAGGGACTCAGGCAATCCTGAGCACCATGACTTGTTTATGGACAAACCCTCGGATCTGACCCAAGTACCCTCGGAATACAACGACCTCAAGACAGTCTTTAGTAAATCTCACGCCGTTTTTCTTTCCCCTCACCGATCTTACAATTGCACCATAGACCTGCTCACAGGTACCACTCCTCCTATGGGCAGCCTTTACTCTTTGTCGCCCAAGGAACACGAAGCCACGGATCAGTATATCACCTTGCGGCAGGGATCCTTCCTCCTCCCCTGCCGGGTCCTTCAACACCCCAACGGTACACTATGAGAACCTGGTGGTTCTGTGACTGACTAACATCCCGGCAGTTTTCAGTCCCTCATCAATGACGTCCTCAGAGATCTTTTGAACTCATCTGTGTTTGCCTATCTGGACAATATTTTGATCTTTTCTCGAGACATGGAGGAGCATGAACGTCATGTTCTGCAGGTGCTGCAAAGACTCTTGGAGAACTATGTCAACCATGTTTCTCTGATCACGTTCAGCACAGGGGTAGGAGGTGTACTCTGAGCAAGCTGAACAAGCTGTACGCCTACTCTTTCATTCAACTTCACTCTCTTCTGTCATCCAGGGTCTAAGTATTCAAAACCAGATGCTCTCTTCAGACAGGCCATGCCCACCCAAGACTCACCCACCACTCACCACACTATTCTCCCTGCTTGCTCGCAGTAGCCAAGTTAGACACAGAAACAAAGGTCAAGCAGGCCCTGTCTCATTAACCAGCGCCCAGGAATGTACCCCCTAATGGCCTCTTCATTCCCTTACTCTACACTCCTAGGTCCTGGAATGGGGACACAGATACAAGATTTCTTGCCTCCCTAGCTCTGCTCGAACCCTGTCCCAAGTGCAGCAACATTTTTGGTGGCAAACATTAATGGAGCACGTCTCCAGCTTCATGCCAGCATGCAATGTTTGTTTAAGGTATAAACACGTCAACACAGCCCAAGCAGGCCTCCTCAGACCCTTACCAATCCCATACCGCTCATGGTCCAACATCGTTGTTGCTATGATCCATCAAGGCTTAAAAGAAGCAAGCTGATCACAAGCGTTCTCAGTCCCCAAAGTACAGGGTGAGTCAGAGAGTCATCCCTCTAACAACCGTCTCCTGCAAATATCTCTCTTTTCCTTTTCGTCGGCGTCTTAGGAAGGCAGAGGCTGGGTCTTTGCCTCTGTCTCTCAACTTTCTGTGTGCTTTGGCTTTTCTGCCTATCTTTCTGGCTTTTCTTTTTTTCTTTCTGCCTTTCTGTCTTTCTTTGTCTTTGGCCCTGACCTTACCGGTGCTAACTAAATGATCGTACTAACTGCTGAGGTATCAGGACTCTTATATAGACATATATAGACTCTTATATAGATTGCGGCGTTGCCCGACAATCGTGTTTATAAATGGCCGCGCCTTTGCCTGTCCAGAACTCCGCGTGGTAGCAGCGTTCGGATCTGCCTGTTCTGAACAATTTATGCATGGTTCTGCCCCTCGCACGACCCACAACATTACACCAATATGTTATAACAAATGATTTTTCCTTATTTTCCTTCTACCTGTCTGAGTACACCTAGCTGAATCTGATGTGTGATTACTGCACCAGAGCGAGTGCTAGGTGCAATGGCCCAACCTTGATTTGACGGTGTTGAGCGTTAGTATTGCTGTTTTGCCGAGTTGCTGTACTTCTCTGATCTCGGTAAGTTAGCGCGGTACGGCTGCTAATCGGCTATATGCTTAGCACTGCTAGTGGATTCAGTCATGTGTGCTGTAACAACAGCAGCATCACTGTTAAGCGGGAGTTACCATATTTTGTTATACCTATGAACGTAGATATGTGAATATTGTTGTTTAAAGGATGTTAAACAAATTGAGTGTTACTGAGTGCTTATTAAATTTTACATTGTGAGCATTGACCGATCTGGGGTATGTAGCTGGTAATTTTTTAACAATTGATTTAAGGGGTAATATATTAATGGAGTGAGTACTTGCATATTAAGTTTGTACTTTGTGATACTGTGCTTTATACTATGTTGTACAACAATGAGAAGACTTTAATTACAAGTCAAGATGATATGTTATCATACTGTTGTAAATGCAGGTCAGGTCTTAAGAGAGTGAAAACAACATGTCCGCCGTGAGGATCTACAGAATTACAGATGGCGAGCCACCAGCTGATCTTTATGGAACTCAGCCGCTGAGTGAGGAATGCCACTCCAATCATTTGGAGTGGCACCCACACATCTACAAACACCATTATAGGAAAGGAACTGATGAACATTTCACTGGGAGGAACAGAACCTGAGTAGAGAGTGATCACTGAACTTTTTTTCTTTTGTTTAAAGGGCCCATTTTTTGTTTCATATTTGTACAGCAATTGTGTTGTGTGTGATAAACGAATTAAGACTCTAACTGTTCAATTCACTAATTGCGTGGTGTGTTCTGTTGCACTAAACATCTCAGCTCCTTTCGAACCTAGACAGAGAGGTGTGCTCAGAGAGGGTGGGTTACATGTGCAACATTTCGCTGCTTCTTCTTAAAGTGCTTTCTTCTTGCATGTCATTTTCCTTATTTGCTCCACCTGGTTGCTTTCTCTCCTTCCTAGCATGTCTATTTAAACGCTTTTCCACTCTGGGGATACGCGGAGCGAACATAACAATGCCAGTCAAGACTAACAGAATCAGATTAATGAACAGATTATTCATTACAGAATACTGTTACTATCATTTAATCAACGAATTGAATGCCAATTTCGGAAATCATCACTTTAGTACACAGGTTGGGGAATAATTTAAAATATATATATATATATATTAATTATTACAACAACAAAAAAAACACACACTGCCTGTGTGTAGAAGGCCAAATCAGTCACCAGGTAATCCTCCTGGAGCTCCCAATGGCCAGTTTGGACCTGCGCGTCACTCAACAGAGCCAATCAATGCGACAGTTTACTGTGTACACAGAAATGACCGTAATGCCCCTACAAAGCACCCAAATCCTCACGAAACACAAACAAATGCACAACACAGCATGGCTTACTCCAAACAAAGGTATATAACTTTTGAAAACTGAATCTTCAAAGATGCATGGACAGATCAATGTATGTTTATTCTTCCTGAGAGAAGTTTAAAACCAGATTGTCTCACATGATCTAAAACCGTGATGCTAATAAGAAGCAGTAATGTGAAGCACCACTGTGAGATAAGGCAGATTAGATCAAATATATCCACAGCAGTCTGAGGTGAGGGCGTATAAAATATCTGCACTGAGAATGTAGATGTTAATCTCAAACATCAAATAAAGATGTTAAGTGAAAGTGTTATGAGCAATTATGTGCTGGATATAATAATCTCTTTTAAACGTGGAGTATAAACGGCGGGTAATAATGCTAGTAATACAGGAAAACACATTCCTGACTATCTGAGTAATAATCATTGTGTCTGCCCTCAACTTTCACTTTCTTCTTAGTGATGAACCTCATTGGGTGCGCTTTAGAAAATAATTATAAATATCTTCAAGCACAACACGGTAATATAGCTTGTTCAAAGGGTCAAGAACTAGCGGTAATTCTTTAGGAACAACTTACAAAATTTTTATTGTCTACATGGTCCAAACAAACAAACACAAACAATGTAAATTGGTAAAAGTCTGCATGCCTTAATTACATTCTCACCTGGTTAGAATCTGAAATATCACCGTGATGATCAAACTCGTGACAGATAAAGCACAGCCGATCATGCTGATCAGATTTAAATCCTGGATTATTTCAGGGTTTGAGCTGAAACTCTGGAAAAGGACCACACACTTTACATAACAAACATTATGCATGAGATGATGTTAATTTTATTTAATTATTATTTAATTTATTTAGTGTCTCTAATAGTTATGTTAACATTTTGGGATGCAAGCACTTAACTCCTACATTTTGTGTTTTACAGTACAGTATAATACTGTATGCTTGACATATGCTTGATATGAAAAATAATATTAACATTCTAATCTCACCATCAACATGGCAAAGTTGGCCAAGTTTGGCATGCCTTCACATTTACAGATCTGATAAACCGAACTCTGCTTTTTATTACAGCCTCTTGTGCTCCAATCATCCTTGTCATAATCCCAAAACACACATGCGAAATCATAGAGGTGCATAAAAGACACATTCTGCAAAACACACATCACCATGCAGTCTGGTAAGGTTCAGGAACACCAAATGATGAGAAGCTGATATGGGTGCATAATTCTGCATAAGCGAATGAGCAGTTAAGATGTCTCATACCTGGGCCCTCATTCTGAACTCAACATGGTCAAGGTCATTTTCTTTTTCCAGCCTTCCAGCAATCACTCTTCTCTTTATGTTCAGTGAAGGACAGAAGATCTGAGATCTGAAGAACTGATCGTTGTTGTACAGCACAAAGCCAATTTTGATGCTTTGACTCACTGTGTCTGGACAGAGGGGAGAAAAGAGTAGTTATACTGTCACACTGTAAGTATATGAGTGCAAGTCGTATAATAATAAAAAGGTACTGCTCTTGTACATTTTTTTTTCATTAAACTGTATCCTTTATCTTGCACATTTTCTTACGCATTCTCTATTGTGTTTATCCTGTACAGGGGGATGGCAGACCTGGAGCCTATCCCAGGGGACTTGGGCCACACCATGGATGGAGTGCCAATCCATTGCAGTGCACAAAAAAAGAATTATGACAAACACATTTACAGGCTTACTTACACACACTACAGGCACTATGGAAATACCAATCAGACTATTTATCTTTGGACTATAAAAGGGGGAACATACAAACTCCATGCACACAGACCTGGGGTGGGAATCCGACCTTGGACCCAGGAGCTGTGAGGGTGCAATGCTAACCACTAAAAGTTTATTAAATATTTTTTTGGGAAATGATTATCCTGCCACACAAATGATACATTACCTTACATTGTATAAGGTTTGATAATATTGTAAGACATTGTAATCTAATAATAAGATTCCTGTGCCCTGAGAACAGACCCCTCACTGTGCTTCCTGATGTCTTATGTGGTAACACCTTCTATATCCTGTACCCAGACGAATATACATCCAAATGGCTCTTGTCTGCTACAACCTTTTTGTTTAATCAGGAGAATATAAATGTATTTCCTCTCTCTCGGATGGCGATTTTCACACTTATTGTGTCGAGTGTTTGGGGGAAAAGCACGCTGTCCTCGGGCTTGAGGGAGGATGTGAGCATTGCGATCT
>JAQMYJ010030629.1:0-11521 GCA_030014305.1 Clarias laeviceps | reverse complement strand
TTAAGATTAATTTTTACTCTGAATGGAGTGTTCCAAAAAGAAGTGGACGCAGTATCTTCAACATGACTCAGAACATGCAAGCAGGATTCATCTTCGGCAGAAAAAAGAGGCGGAGTCATTTCTCAGAGAGAGGATTGCCTCCGCGAATCGTCCTCCCTCCTCTGAAGTTTCCCGAATGTCTGTCAGAGGATTGTCCATCGTGCGTGTAACTATGTTCCGGCATGTTTAAACTTCCAGAAAGAGTAGACGTCAACTGAGCACCTACAGGTTCAACATGACGCGAATCTGTCTCAGAAAATGAATTACATTTCGGACAAGTGTGTGAAGTGAAGCCAGGAAGTAAGCATTTGAAGCAGTGAATTTTCTTGTTCATCTTTGTTTTGTCTCTCACTATGGCAGGAAGACATGCACCTGAGCCCTTCTTAGAGCTCATGAGCTCTAAGAAGGAGATCTATTCCAGAGGGTAAATCAAATCAGACTCAAAGTCAGGGTGAGTAGCCATTGCTGTACGTACACGGTCACTCAAACAATAATGTAAATGTGAAACAATAGAAAATGTTAAATGTACAGTATAACAAAAGAAATCAATTTCAGGCAAATATGCACAATGTTCAGTTCACTAAGGACAATTTACAATTAAACAGGTCACACAAGTATGCTGTTCAAATGTCACAGTTGAACAAATGTACAACTTATGTATAAAATATGCGATACAAAGGAATTAGAAACTGTAAATAGTTCAATTTAAGGCAGTTCAATTAGAGTTGGAGAAGAAAAAACAAAAAGGAACTGCACAGTTCTGTTCAAGTATGCAAAGCACCAAAAATAGATCCAAAAATGCTCATAAGCAACGAATGTTCACTGAAGAAAAGAAATTCGGCTTCACAAAAATATCCACGGGCTATATAAAATGAGCTGTTAATGTTAGTTTGTGAGTGAAAAATATGAAAATCAGGCAATAGACTCTTCACAAGGTATTAAAGTCTACTCCAAAATGAAATAAAGTAAAATCCAAAATGCGCAACCCGAAGCACAAAACCAGGTAATAATTCCAATTAAAAGAATTTGACAGAGCACAAAGCACCAAATAGAGTTATACTACTAATTCAAATACAGCAGCGAACATGTCTAGACACATGGAAGAGAACATTAGCAAGCTAAACTTACCGTCCCACATACCATGCGGCATCGCATGAAACTTCCAGAACTTCCGAATAAAGTCCGTGAAAGGACAAAAATTGGAGCGTTTCCCCCTAGACAAACCCAAAATCAGTTGTCGGATGACAAATAAAACATGTTGACAACATCCGAGTCCAGAATTAGAAGTTCGGGCGCCAATTGTGACGTCTTCTGCCGGATAGTCAGAGAAAAAAAGGAGCTCAGAGACAAAACGGCGTTTAGTACAAATTTTTATCGGCTTTTCTTAACGTCACAAAACACAATGCAAGAGCACGAGTAGAATCAAAGGAAAGTGTAAGAGTAGAAAAAGCTTCGGGAGGAGAGCAGCACACATGCTCCTATTCCGTCTTCATCTTCTCTCACGTCTCTGCAGCGGACACTCTGGGGGAGGGGCAACACACCTTGAAAGAGCAACAGACATACATGCATACATGCAATGATATATAACGTTGTAGTGGCCGTTACAGCACACACACAAAGGTTGGAACACACGTAAAACAAAAATAACTAACATTGGCAAGCTAAGTGGCTTTTAAAGTTAAAGGTACGATAAACGGCCACTACATTTAAGACAAAAACTTCGAAAATAAGGACGACCGAAATGGATGTAAGTGTCGGTGGGCTGGACTAATTCCTGGGTTCGTTGGACGCTGCGCATGGGATTGTATGAGACTGCGAGTGGGGACATTCGAGTTGGATTATTTCTTGTCATTGACTCTAGCGTTTGCTTCACGCATGAGTCGCCCCTGGAATACAAGTTCGTGGAATTAAAGTTGTGGATCTAAAAAACCATGTCAGAGGAAAAAGTCGAAGGTGATGCAATTACGGACGATGACCATAAGAGTACACGGAAAGGTCTGTAGAAGAGCGACTGAATCGTCATATTAACCAACGGAAAGGTAAATTAAGGCAATTAACTGCTAAATCAAACGAAGTTGAGCAGCCAATGAAAGGAGAATGTGACGTGGAGGAAGTAAAGTCAAAGATGAAAATATTCAAGACATTGTTAGATGATTTCAAGGAAAGCAATGATACCGTTTTACTCTATCTTCATGAAGATGAAAAGAGTGACGATCAAGAATACTGGTTCATTCCAAAAATGGATAAGTGGTATTACTTTATGCAAGCAACTGATGTGTGGATTAAGCAAGCAGAGCATAAAAGGGAAGGGAGGCATGCATGTGATGAGGAAATGACTCCCATGCACAGTATATCTTCAGTTACACGATCTAGTAGAAGATCAAGCAGCAAAAGGTCTAGTGCATCTTCTGCATCTTCAGTACGTTTAAATGCAGAAGCCAAACGTGCAGAGTAGGAAGCCATGGCAGCTGCACTTAAACAGAAAACAGCTTTAGCTGTAAAGGAGGCTCATCTACAAGCAGAGAAAGAGGAGCTGGAAATAAAAACAGCTTTAGCAGTTACCAGTGCTATGATAAAGGTGTTTGAAGAATATGACAATCAGGACAAAGATGCAATGAACAAATATGCAGAGGCGGCTAACATGACATACTCTCTTTTACGAGAAGAGCCAGGGCAAGAAAAGACTGAGTGTAATCTCTTGCCCAGACCTAAAGCAAAGGCAGAGAAGCTGCAAGCTGCATCAGTAAGACCAAAGGTTGAAAGAACAATGGAGTCAAGTACAGTAGCTGGTGGATTGCTGCAGTCGCAAAGCGACACCACCAATGATATCTGCAGAGTCATGAAGCAGCAGACAGATATTACAGAAATGCTGGTAAGACACCACCAGTTAGCTCAGCTGCCACACCGTGAGGTGCCTATTTTCCATGGTGATCGATTGGACTTTAGGTCATTTCTTAAGGCCTTTGAACACACGGTGGCATCAAGAACTAACAGCAGTGTAGATAAGCTGTATTTTTTGGAACAATATACAAGAAGTGAGCCACAGGATCTTGTAAAAAGCTGTCAGCATATGCCCACAGATCATGGCTACCAAGCAGCCATGCGTTTGTTGGAGGATCGTTATGACAATGCATTAAAAATTGCAGCAGCGTTGATGGAAAAATTGCTTAAGTGGCCACAGATAAAGCCAGAGGATGCAGTGGCGCTCAACAATTTTTCATTGTTTCTGCTAAGTTGCCGTAATGCATTGGATGATGTGGATTATTTGGATGAGTTAGATAACCCAACCAACATGACAGCAATCATCTCAAAGCTGCCTTACAAAATGAGGGAAAAATGGAGAGCACATTCTTTTGAGATACAGGAAAGAAATCACATGAGAGTCAGATTTGTTGACCTGGTCGCATTTCTTGACAGGCAAGCAAGGATCATCACAGATCCGCTTTTTGGTGATTTACAAGGTTCTGCAACTGAAAGGAAAGAAAGGAGAATGCCTATAGTGGAAAAGGCTGCAAGAAAGGAAAAAAAAAAAAAAAGAAACATCTTTGCTACTAACGTTGCAACAAAAAAGGAAGAAAACAATAAATTAAAGGAAAAGGCAAATGGAAAATCAAGCAGTATTGCCCTCCTGCAACCATGCCTGTTCTGCAATGGAAATCATGCACTAGCAGAATGTCATCACATTGCAAAAAGCTCTCATAATGATAAGCTGGACTTCGTTCGAAAGGCTGGACTTTATTTTGGATGCCTGAGGAAAGGACACATGAGTAAAGACTGCAAAAGAAAAATGACATGTCAAATATGCTCAGAAAAACACCCAAACTTGTTGCATATATCAAGAAAAGAGGATGTGTCTGAACATACAAGTGTAAAGATCCCGGATAAACTCAGAACACAGTTGTTTCAAGCGCACTGGTGAATTTGGACAAGGAAGAAATGTGTGGCAATGGGGCCGGACACAAAGGCGTTCTTACCGTTCTTCCGGTTTATGTCAAAGCAAAGAGTGGCAATAAACTTGTGGAAACCTATACCTTTGTGGATCCTGGCAGTTCTGCAACTTTCTGCACAGATACTCTAGCATGTCAGCTAAATCTCCAGGGAAAAGGGACTAAGCTTCTATTAACTACTATGGGTTCAACCAAGCAGGTGGGAAGTTGTCTCATCAAAGATTTGCAAGTTTGTGGGCTGAAAGAAGATCATTTTATTGATTTGCCGAACGTTTTTACACAGAGGAGCATTCCAGTAACAAAGGAAAACAGGTGAAAGAGGTGAAAATATCGCACATTGATGCTGAAATAGGTCTGCTTCTCGGTAATGATGAAGTGTTTGAGCCATGGAAAATTATTTAAAGCCAAAGGAACGGGCCATATGCCGTAAAGACAAAACTTGGATGGACTGTAAATGGACCACTTCGAGAATGTAGTGAAGAAGTTTCTGTCAACCGGATCTCAGTGGAAGCAGTGGAGAAGCTGCTAATACAACAATACAAGGTTGATTTTCCGGAGAATTGTTGCAATGACAGGCTAGAAATGTTACAAGAAGACAAGCAGTTCATCAACTTAGTGTCAAGTTCTATTCGTCACAATGAGCATTACTACATTAACCTTCCTACAAAAAAGACACTGGTCAGCATGCCAAACAACAAAAGTGTTGCAGTGCAGCGAGCGCTGAATCTCAAGAAAAAACTACACAAAAATCAGGGATTCTACCAAGAGTACAAGGACTGTATTGATAAACTGTTAAATCAGGGATATGCGGTCAGAGTGCCACAGGAGCATTTGGATAGACAGGATGGAAGAGTGTGATATATCCCACACCATGGAGTGTATCACCCGCAAAAGAATACGCTACGGGTGGTATTTGACTGTGCAGCCAAGTATCAAGGAACATAGCTTAACCAAGAGCTGATTCAAGGCCCAGATCTTACAAACACTCTTATTGGAGTATTAACAAGGTTCAGACAGGACTATGTTGCAATAATGGCAGATGTAGAGGCTATGTACCACCAAGTAAAAGTTCCAGAACAGGACACAGACCTGCTCCGCTTCCTATGGTGGCCAGAAGGAGATTTGACACAAGAAATGGTGGAATACAAAATGGTGATGTATCTTTTTGGTGCTATTTCTTCTGCTAGCTGTGCCAACTTTGCTTTGAGGAAGACAGCTGAAGATAATAGAACTGGAGCATCGTCAGAACCGTTAACACAGTTCTTAAAAACTTTTACGTGGACGACTGTTTAAAATCAGTTAGCAGTGATTCAGATGCGATCTTTCTGAGAAGAGAGCTCACATCTGTTTGCGCTTCAGGAGGTTTTCACCTTACCAAACGGACAAGCAACAGTACGACTTTCTTAGACTATTCCAGAGCAGGAAAGAGCCAAAGAAGTTAAAGACTTGGATATAGCTAAAGATGCTCTTCTTGTTGAAAGGGGACTAGGCGTGCTATGGTGCATTGAGACAGATCGTTTCAAATTCAGGGTTAACATCTGTAAAAGGGCAAACACAAGAAAAGGGGTTTTATCGGTTGTAAGCTCTGTATATGACCCACTAGGTTTTTTGGCCCCTGCTAGCTAAGATCTTTTTGCAGCAGCTATGCAAACAAAAGTTGACATGGGATGAAAGTATTCCAAGTCAGTTTACGCAGTCCTGGACCAGCTGTATTAGTCAACTGCCTTTGCTTTCAGACTTCAAGATAAGGAGATGTATTAAACCTGAGGGTTTTGGTCATATTGCTACAGCACAGCTGCACCATTTCTCAGATGCCAGTGAGATTGGATATGGGACTGTGCCGTTCCTAAAGTTGACAAATGGAAGTGAGGAGACGCACTGTGCATTTATAATGGGAAAGGCAAGAGTGGCCCCACTGAAACAAACCACTATTCCACGCATGGAGCTAACTGCAGCAGTAATGGCTGTAAATATGGACAATATGATGCAGAAGGAGCTCCAATTAACACTATTGGATTCTGTTTTTTGGACAGATAGTACTGCCGTATTAAAGTACATTACAAATGAAACATTACGTCTAAAAACCTTTGTGGCTAATAGAGTTGCCACCATCAAAGAAATAACAAAGGTGGAGTAATGGCGATACATTAACTCAAAAGACAATCCAGCCGACTATGCCTCTCGTGGATTGACTGCCAAGCAGTTCATGAACAACCAGGTTTGGATAAAAGGACCAACGTTTCTGAAAGATCCTGAAGACAAATGGCCAAGGCAAAAAAGAAAGTGTAAAACTTTCAGAAGAAGACAGTGAGGTTAGAACAACAGTAACTGTGCACTGTGCAGCTGTGATTGACACCACGGGTGTAATTGACAAGCTTATGAATCATTACGACAATTGGCATAGTCTAAAAAGAGCTATAGCATGGATAATCAAAATCAAAGCATGTTTGCTACGGTTAAGCAAAAAATGTCAAGAGCTGGAAGCTGCAACTCCTTAGCATGTTTATGCAGATGGACAAATGAGCAATTTGCAGAAAGAAATGCAGCAGTATAAAATGGCCCTGGATAAGGAACATTTGACGTTGGAAAATCTCAATAATGCAGAATTGGAAATAATAAAATATTGCCAACATCACAGCTTTATGGAGGAAATCTTTGCATTAAAAAGGGGGAAATTCCAAATTAAAAGAAACAGTCAGATCCATAAGTTGGATCCAGTTTTGCAAGATGGCATATTGAGAGTCGCTGGTCGGCTTAGTAAGTCTGCAATGCCAGAAGATTCTAAGCATCCCATCATCATGCCAAATGGGCTGCATCCAACAACCCTACTTCTCAGAGACATACATGAAAAGGTAGGGCACTCAGGCAGAAATCATATGCTTTCCAAGCTAAGGCAGAGATTTTGGATTCCTGTGGCCAACTCAGCAGTGAGAAAACTCCTGTCCAGGTGTGTTTTGTGTAAAAAAATTCCAAGCTACCTGTAAAGTTCAAAGTCAGAAAATGGCGGATTTGCCTGCAGATAGGCTACTTCCAGATGAACCATCGTTTACCAACGTAGGTGTCGATTATTTTGGGCCCATAGAAACTAAAAGAGGACGCAGCACCGTTAAGAGATATGGTGTACTATTTACCTGTTTGACCACTCGTGCTGTGCACTAAAGTCGGTCCTGCATGAGCAAACAATAGACAACGAGCTTCTACAGACTTTGATGTGTGAGGTTGAGTGTATACTTAACAATAGACCACTAACTGTGTCATCAGATGACTCAAATGACCTTGAGGCATTAATGCCAAACCATCTACTTTTGTTAAAAAAACAACCCTTGTTGCCTCCAGGATTGTTTAATAAAGAAGATTGCTATTATAGGCGAAGATGGCGGCAGGTGCAGTATCTCGCCAATTTGTTTTGGAAAAGATGGGTGCGAGAGTACTTGCCTGGCTTACGGGAGCGTCAGAAATGGCATACAATCAAGCAAAATCTTGCATCAGGAGACATCGTAATGATTCTGGATGACCATGCTCCACGTGGATCGTGGCTTATGGGAAAAGTTGTGCAGACAATGCAAGACAGTAAAGGGCTTGTTCGTAAAGTATTAGTCAAAACCAAGTTCAACACCATCGAGAGGCCCGTGGACAAGTAAATAATTTGTAAAATGGACACGTAAATAATGTGCAGGAGTCAGGAGATTCGCTGCCCCTCATATGCAGACAGTTGTAAAAAAAAGGGGGAGGCGGGGGGAGGTTTGTGTTCACTACATTGTATTGAATATATGTTTGGTAAATTTTGACCTGGCTCTTGTTGTGTAAATGATGTTTTAAGTAATTTTGCACCTTTCAGTCCTAAAATTAGGGGCCGGAATTGTACGAGCCACTGAATACTGCGGATATGTTGTTTGGTTATTGATGCGTAAATTTATATATTATTGCGGTCAATATATTCTTAGTTTTTATAGTGCAAGCCAAATTGTTTAATTAACAATTGTTTGTTAAATGTTCTTTTATTTTGAAATATTAATAATGTGCAATGTTTATTTTATTACAGCATGTGGCGCTGTATTAGAATTATTGGGCATGCGCAAAGGAGAGTTTTTGTTTTGTTAAAAGAAGTGCTTGCCAAGTCTGGCTCGATATAAGTTTTTGACCGTGCTCGTGGAGCTTGGAACGTGACATGTGTAATCATTTGGAGCAGAAAGGATTTAATGTTTGTTTTGGATGCTAATTGGTACTGGATCGAGCTTCGTTGAAAACAAAGAATAAATCTTCGCAACACAAGACTGTGGATCTGTTTCTATAAGGACTCACACACACACACACACACAAAGGTTGGAACACGCGTAAAACTAAAATAACTAACATTGGCAAGCTAAGTGGCTTTTAAAGTTAAAGGTACGATAAACGGCCACTACAGTATCTAAATGCAGGGAATTGGCCCGGCAAGCCTGATTTTTATCACATTTATGAAATTATGCACCCTGAGGCTAAGGCTGATGTCTTTACTTCTTACTATCATATCGATCTTGGATAAAACAGTTCTATTAAAGAAAGTCTCTATTACAAGCACAGATAAGCCTTAAATGATTGTTCAAATTAAAGATCTGATAAAAGATAGACAGCATGCTTTTTGTTCTGCTGACCAAACCTCTTATAGGAAGTTAAAATCAATCATTGCCAAGAAAATAATACACAAAGAAGCAATATTACTAGCATGAGGTGGAGAAACTGTGATGCTCCAAGCCAAGTGTTTAAAGGAATTCTCAGAGATGCCATTCTAGAGAAACCAAGTTACTAAGATCAAACCATTGCAACATGGCTTTTATCAGGAATAGATCAACTGACACAGCTTTGATTCAAATTCTGCAGCACTGGCATGAAATACTTAACAGCTTTCCCAAAATGGATATACATATTGTTTTTGTTGATTTCTCACGAGCTTTTGACACAATAGATCATTGTTGACTATTACATTCCTTAGCTGACTTGCTTTTTATATTACATCTTTGGCTTATTGTAAGGATCTATCTGAATAACAGAGCAGGGGGTGAAGTAACTGTGTGTCTCTTTTCCAGTTCCAGCTGTTGTTCCTCAGGGGGGACTGTGTATAAATAGCTTGGATAAATTTTTGCCTTCTTTGATTATACTTGTGAATTATGCTGATAATCTAACACTCAGAGATTCTAATGGGATCTTTACCTGGACTCACTCAGAATGCCTTGGATTCTGTAGTAGAATGGGGACAGGAATTTACATTGAAAATGAAAGGAGCTAAGAGGCTGACCGAGGCACAGTACCTCTGGTACTGAAATGGACGCAGTCTGTTAAAACCCCAGGAGAAGAAAGTGGAGGTAGTCTGATCCTACCCGCAGCTGACACCAAAAAAGAAACAAGCACATGCCTTTGTCTTTCTAATTATTATCACCACTTTGTCACAGATTTTTTCTCTATGGCAGCACCCCTCTTAGATCTCCTGAAAACGTGTCTTTCAGAGAAGGTGTGCTGGATGCACACGGAAGAAGACGTGTTAGAACAGCCAAAGACCCGCCTCAGCAGTTCCCCTATGCTCCAGAACCCCAACTTTTATCAGCCTTTCCTGGTGGACATGGACGCCTCTGAGACTGAAAAAAATGCAGCGATAGAGAGGAAAGCCCTTGCCATTAAGTGGGCAATAAAGGAGCTGTGTTATTATTTAGCGTCACATTACGCTCCCAACAGATCATGCTCCTCTACATAGGTTGGAAAAAACAAAGAATACAAATCCCCGCATAACCCAATGGTTTCTCTCACCACAGGATTTCTTGTTTTTCATAAGTCAACTTGGCCAGGGCTCAACACAGAAATGCATATGAACTGTTCAGACGGCATGTACTGTTCTCGCCGACTTGAAGCTAAGGGGTTTGCTGTGACAGCGGGCCTACAGCCACTGCTCACACATTAAGGAAACCTTCTTGCTCTCATCTGTCACACACACAAACAGTGTCACACTCTACCTGCTGCTCCTGTGTGTGGAAAGGGGGCAGGTCTCACTAATGCACCTGCGCTCAACTCAACCTCATCATTCTCCTGTTGCAAGGGGATATAAAAAGGCCACCCAACACACTGAGTAGATCTTTTTCGAACCTTAGTTTGCTACATGCTTTCTTTGTGCCCTCTGACTCTACAAAATCTGACATGTTTTTACGACAAGAAGGAAGAGCCTCGTCTCTGTCTCTGCTTGCCACGCGCCTCCTGTTCTATGTTGCTTATCTTACCTGCTCATCTCGCCATTAAGGCTGCTTGCTGAATATTGAGTTAATAAAGACTGTGATTGTGGAATCTGGTTCCCATGTTTTCTTTTGTTAAGCTCATTACAATAAAGTAATTAGAATAAAGTAATTACATTCTAAATATTAGGATTATATTCAACATTCAAATGAAAGTTCTCTGCTGAAGACATTGCACTCTGACATTGCATTCTCTCTTTTTTTTAGAAATATATTAAATTATTGATTTGGTCAATCCTACGTTCTCTGATTGGTCTGTTCTGTTTTTTTTTTTTTTTCAGGCCAATTATTGGCTCCATCACTTGCATCAGCACCTCTTTGGACATTCAGAATGCCTTTCAGATTGCCTGTAATTGTTGTGGAAAAATACACGGACTCAAGCTTTGCTTCCAGAAGATTACGACCTTTATTATCATGCAATAACGGCCGGAGCTGGACCATGGAATAAATGAAATCTCTGGTCCGTTTCTACCATTATATATGCATTGACTCGCTGTACATCCCTCCAACATCTGTTTCCCATTAGGGGCCCTCTTTAGCTCACAATGAAGGTGCCCCAATGTAAAGCTCAGGTTTCCTATGCAAGCGCACACAAAGAAGCCTATGTCTCAGCTTCGCACGCACATCCCCAATTATATCCAAATATTGTACCTTCTACCCCCCAAAAGTAAGTAAAATCAAATGAAATCAAATAAAAATTTCTCCCATATCCCCCCTCTGGGGCTTATATGCCCCACACTAATTGTTTAATCTAGAGTGCGACTCCATGAGCTAGTCTTCCTTACACTAACTGGTGATTAGATTAAATCACTGGTTTTTATCAATGACCGACCTATGGATTCGCCGTCTAGCGGAGAGTCGTGCCAAACTTCTCCTTCCACTCTTGACTAGGACTAGGAGTAAAAGACTCGACCTCCATGACATTGTACTTCCATAACCCAATAACATGACATGAATATGTAATTAATACAGTGATTTTCTAGGATTAATGCAACCACGGTTGGCGCAATCCAGTGTCTTCCTGGCCCGGGTTAACAACGACCGCCACTGGTGTTGTTGACCTACAGGGTGCCGGTGGAAATTGGGCTACTGTTGGTCAAAGAAGGAGAGGAGGAAGGCATGTTTGAAAGCAGAGAGAGTAGAGGAAAGGCAAGAGTTTAGGAGTGATAGTAGGGACTTTGAATGTTGGGACCATGACAGAGAAGGGAAGAGAGTTGGTTGATATGATGCAGAGAAGGAAGGTGGATATACTGTGTGTCCAGGAGACCAGGTGGAAAG
>JAQMYJ010030628.1:0-11567 GCA_030014305.1 Clarias laeviceps | reverse complement strand
TCAAGGATGATCAGGGGAAACAGGATGCGTCTGAGCTCAATTTTGCAAAGGCTGTGAATACTTATGTACATGTGCTTCGTAATTATTTATTTTTAATAAATTTGTAAAACTCTCAAGTAAACTTTTTTCATGTTGTCATTATGGGGTGTTGTATGTAGAATTCTGAGGTAAAAAAAGAATTTAATCCATTTTAGAATAAGGCTGTGACATAACAAAATGTGGAAAAAGTGATGCACTGTAAATACTTTCCAGATGCACTGTAAATTATGCTGGATTTTTTTTTTGGTCTTCCATAAGTTATACTGGTTCACCAGTTAAACCAGCACCAGACCAGCACTAACCAACAAGACCAAATCTGGTGTTAAGGTTTTATCAGCGTAGATATGCTGGTCTTCCATCAGTTATACTGGCTCACCAGCTAAACCAGCATCGGACCAGCACCGAGATCGAGGCCAAGTTTGAAAGCACCCTTATTGTTGCTTACCTCTATGATTCAATAGCTTGTATTTCCACCTTTATCAGAAATAACTTTCTAACCCTAAAGGACAAAACACAGAATATTCAAAATAACCGTGATAATGATAATAAAACAAACTGGCACAGGAACGGCCTGAAACATTGGTCCAAAATAAGATCAATATAAAATTAATGGATCAAGTAGCAAATCAGAATAGATACGAAAAGATCAACATCACGAAAACAGTATTAACAATAAAAAACAGATCAGATGCAGGACCAGATAAGAACTCCACACACAGACCTGAGGCAGGAATCAGACCCTGACCCCGGTGGTGTGAATCCACAATGCTAACCACTACGCCACCGACCCGCCCCTCACAAATTTTATCAAACTTATAACTTTTATTCATAAACTTATATTTTTTGGAAGGCAACATATGCAACATACTCCTTTCTCTTATTTCACTAGAATTAGAGATTTTAGAAATAGTTAAAAGGTTAACGCTACAAATAAGCTTATCAGCTTTAATGTAATCAGTGATATTATTTCAGGTTGAAGCCCACATACATGTCTGCCTGTATTTCTGTATGGCAGAACTCTCTTGTAACATTGAGTATCTATGCTAAGTTGTGTGACAATTAGAATTGTCTAGTGACAATTCTAGCGACTTTTGGACAAACCTTAGCAACTTTCCAAATGTCGCCAGTACTGTCCTGTAAGCGCGAGCTCTTGCTTTCCCGGTACAGTTACTCATCTCCCTGTGTATGGTCTGATCAGTGAGCGCTAGCTCCGGCTGAAAGGAGCAGCATATTCCCGTGACCGCACGGCAGCTGACATAGATGTGAATGAGCTGCGCATGTGCAAACGGTGTTGCCACGGACCAATCACTTACCTGCTTCTGATAACAGTTTTATATTGGACACGGGAAATTAGGGAATTAGGATTAGGGAAAACACGCAGAATGCAAATACGACGTAATTACATCATCAATATGCAAATATATGCATGATGTCATCTAGTGACATTTGGCGACTTTTCGAGCAGACTTTAGCTACTTTCCATTGAAAATAGTTGGCAACACTGTCCATATCACTGCATTAATTAGCACCACAGCTTCAGGAACATTTAAGACAAACTTGTTTTAAACTTCCCGCATGAAGTTGAATATACAATTAAAAATCTGTCCATGCATCTTTGAAGATTCCGTTTTCAGTTGTTACATGCCTTTTATTTTGAGTAAACCTTGCTGTGTTTGTTTATTTTTTGTGAGCTCTTATTTTTTGTGCCCCTACAAATTAGTTTTTGCATTATGGTCGTTTCCATGTTTTCTGCATACTATAATGTATTTACGATAAACTATCGTGTTGATTGGCTCTGTTGAGTGGGGCGTATAGCCACGGCCACTTTGAGGGCAAAAGCACTGTATTAATCCGAAAAAGCAATAGCTGCTTTGAGGCATAAAACTGCTCATAACATCCCTTTTAGTCAACATTTTTATTTAATTTATGAAGCGAATTTAACTTCAGTCAAATACAGAACGACAAGCAAAGTTTCATTAAATTCTGTCGAGCCAGTTTTCATGATGATGAAACAAAAACGGCTGGATAGATATACAGATCGAAATTTTTCTGAGACTTCTCAGAAGAATCTTCGTTCTCCAATGTATGAAATGTATATCATTGAAATTGCGAGTTCTGACCAATGTACAGACAAATTATCTGTAGAGATTGGTTTGAAATGTATGAAATGTAAAGATATAATTGAAAGAGTGAGTCGTGTACAGACAAAAAACTTTTTTTTATTTATATAGATGTAGATTATGAAGAAACTGCAACCCAAATAATAGCCTATGCCTGCCCTCACTGCTTACTAAAGAATAGCTATGATTGGCTCACCAAATACAGTGTGACTGATGTATGTGTTTATTTAAAAACGTTCAGCAGGACAGTCACATTTTAGATAAGGAATTCGGCATTAAGAAGCAAAAATTTACTATTACTTAACATCATCAAGCATCAAGGCACTCTCACAAATCCCTAAACGCTTATCTAAAATGTCATTATCCTGCTAGACTCTCGTTATAACATGCACCAACAACAATGCTGCAATAAGGCTGTGTCAATGAATAACAAATTGAAACTCTGCACTGGACATTTTTAAGTAAACTTATACATCGGTCACATTTTCGAGTCAATCATGGCTATTCATTAGTAAGCAGCTATTCCTTTTATCTTCCTGACTGTGTGCAGCCATGCTGTAAAGTCACTTATAGTCAGCTCGAATGCATGGAGCAGTAAGATAAATTCAGGCTGCCTCACCCAGAGCTGGGTGATGATTTCTGTGATAGCTATTTTTATGATAGTTTATGAAGTTTATGATTTTTCTTTTTATTAAGTAGTCTATATGTTTCCTATTATTCTATTTACAATATATATAGTATTTAATTATTATAATACTGTATAATTATGAACAATAATAAAAATATATATTATTCTCATTAAGTATTATTTAATACAATTGATTCGTTAGCTGCTCCTTAGTTTCCAGAGAATCTCTTCCAAACAAGGGGAGGGAGAAGCTTTTAGGTAAGAGCTACATGATTTTCTAGAGCAAAAATAACATTGGCTTCAGGATTCTTGGGGAAAAAGGTAGAGAATTCCTCTAGGTAGAGAAATTGTGAAGTAGAGGATCAATGGAGCACTGCTTTTTTGGGCAAAAAGATAAAAGAATCATTTCTATCCCAGACTGTTATAAACATAATTCTTTATATTGTCTGCAATAGCAGGAAGTGTGTGTGTGTGTGTGTGAGTCAACGGAGCGCGGCTTGAGCCACTCGCTGCAGCCACCCTCTCCCCTGCACCCTTAAAAGACACAGAGAATCTGAAAAGCTTTAATTTCCAAGCCAACGGCACTATTCACTATGTAGATGCTTTAACTTATATATTTAATTGGAGGTGCTAGAGCTTTTTTAGTGTGTGCCCACTCTAAAAACACTATTAAAGTCACACTGATTTGGGGGACATTTCTGAAACTGTGAATTACTTTTTGATCTATATGATTTTTACCAGAGTAGTAGAATTTTTCAAGCCCTTTGACTGACTTGCTGCATCTCATTGTCCCATCAGATTAATTATGAGCAAGCTAAGTGTCAAGGGAGTAAAGTGGTTTGACGTGGGTACCAAACAGATACTCATAACTCAAAGCTTGGAGCACTGGGCACGGACACTGGGTTTGAGCTGGTGCTTGGCACAGGCACTGGGTCTGAACAAAAGGCGCTGCTTTTTGGGCCTTTGGAAGAAAAACCCAGCAGGGTCAAATTCTACCCCATCTTGATAAGTCTGTTAATCTCTGGAGATTCATTTGGGGGAAAGAGGTAGAGCCAAACCCCGGCATGGCCAACCTGGTGTCATGGCCCTCCTCATAGTCTGCTTTATCCTTGGGTAATAGGTTCTGCGTTCTGTCAGGTTTAGTGGAGAGGCAGGAATTAAGTGCAGACTTAATTAGTTTATGAAAGTGGAGTTGAAACATGATCAAATAAATTAAACTAGGGCTAAGCTTAGGAGTAATACTAATGCTAACCAACACAAGATAACCACCATGAACTTAACAGAACAGACAGTAGACCAGACCAGAACAGAACAGACACAAGACAAAGAAACAAGGAGATACAGTATATAAACAGGTTAATCAACTAAACAAGGTGCACATGTTTACAGTAGCATGGCTGCTGTGCAGTGTATGCTGGGTTATGCAGCTTTGAGGTGAAGAAAAAAGTCTCAAAACACATGTCATAAACCAGATAAAAAAAGTTGATGGCAATCACACATAGAGGTGTCAGTGGTATACTGATGACGATGGCTACACCTTCAATAAGAAAGGAAAAAAAGCCACTCCATTAATAACATTAATGTTTTTAATGTGTTAAACAATCCCTATTTATTGCAATATTAATTTATTGCATTAACATATTAATCTCCCAAGCCCATATAAATATTTTAATTATACCTATTTTAGTGTCATATTTTAGTTCCTGGAGGGTCAGGGAGTTGCAATGCCCAGGCTGCCTCCCTGCAAACTTCCCATATGGACTCACCACATGGGAACCGCACCATTCCCCACCAGAACAAACAATTTGACAGTGATCCCATTTCAAAAATATCCAAAACCTGCAGGAAAAGATGTACAGTTTTAGATAAATAAACAAGCAACAAACAAACATGTTTGCATGAGCTAACATATTTGAAATTCACAGTAATAAGAAGAAGGAGGAAGAGGAGGAGGAGGAGGAGAAGAAGAAGAAAATATACAGTACAATCACTAAAGGATGTCTATCCATTTTGGTGTATGGTCTCCTAATAATAATAACAAAACATGCAATCATTAAAGGCTTCTTACACACCCAATTTTTATCTAAATATGGCAGTATACTTCAGCTACCCTGCATCCTGGTTCAAGTGCTAAAAGTAGATCTCACTTACAGTATGTAGTTATATACACTGATCAGCCCTAACATTATGACCACTCACCATATTGAGTAGGTCCCTCCCCCTTTGTCACCAAAACAGTAATGACCAATGTTCTGACACCTTTTTAAATGTAACCAGCATTACCTTTTCCTCAATTTGAGTATAGTAGCTATAAATCGGACCAACTTTCACTACCCATGTGCATCAGTGAGCCACGGCCACCCATGACCCTGTCAGTTCACTGGTTTTCCTAACTTGGATCACTTTTGATCCAGTGGCAGTCAGTCAATAAGGGCCAGTCAATACCAGTGCGTTAACGCAAACGAACCCAGAGACGCCGGCAGAGGCCCCGGGAAGAGTTCTCTTTTCTTTGTGAAGGGCAGGGCATCCTGGAATGGGTTCACCCTGAGATAGGGGCCGATGCGCTGGAAAGCACCGCGGCTCTGGCGGCGTCTGTTGAGCTCTCACTGGCCCTTGAAAATCCAGGAGATAGGCTGTAAATCTCGCGCCAGGCCGTACCCATATCCGCAGCAGGTCTCCAAGGTGAACAGCCTCTGGCATGTTGGAATAATGTAGGTAAGGGAAGTCGGCAAGTCAGATCCGTAACTTCGGGATAAGGATTGGCTCTAAGGGCTGGGTCGGTCGGGCCGGGGTGCGGAGTGGGGCTTGGCCCAAGCCGCGGTTGGGGGAGGGGCCACCCTGTCTACCCGTCGCGCAGCCTCCCGTCAGAAAGTGTTGTGCGCGCTGTGTCCCCTACCTGTCAGCCTCTCCCCGCCCTCTGCTCCGGCGGCCCTGCCACCTGGAGCTCTGGACGGCGCGGGACCTGAGGGCCCTTCTCGCGGATCTCCCTGGCTATGGCCAGTACCCTCATTTCTCTCTCTCGTCATCCCCAACCCGCGAGGTCCTCCCCCCTCTGGGGGGGGGGGGTCTTCATTTAGCGGGCCCGGCGGAGGGCGAGGGGGAGCGGGGGCCTCCCCAGCGCGGTGCCTCAGCCGGCACCTAGCAGACGGCTTAGAACTGGCCTCCGAATGGCGCAGTGGTAAAGTGCTCACCCTATCATCCGGGGATCGCGAGTTCGATCCCTGGGTGATGCTGTCACCTCTCGCAGCCGGAGGTCTAGAGAGAGCTGATTGGCCGAGCTCTCTCACAGGGGACGGATGAGAGGTACTTCGTGCTCCCACATTAATCACGGCTCTACAGCCAATCAGGGGAGTCTGTGAGCTCACATAAGCGGAAGGAGTGGATAGCCATGTCCTCCGAGTGTGTTACGCCGCCCCCAACGGTGCATGAGCGAGCAGTTTGAAAAGATGCGGTCGGTGACATCACGTGGGTCAGAGGAAACACATGATCGTCTGCGGCCCTCCAGACTAAGTGGTAGTAGAACCTTAATGTGGGAGCCCCCTAGTGACTGGCAGGAATTGGACATGACTAAATTGGAGAGAAAATCGGGGAAAAAATCCCCCCCCCCCCAAAAAAAGAACTGCTGCGGACAAGGGGAATCCGACTGTTTAATTAAAACAAAGCATCGCGAAGACTCTCTCACGATGTGATTTCTGTCCAGGGCTCTGAATGTCAAAGTGAAGAAATTCTATGAAGCGCGGGTAAAACGGCGGGAGTAACTATAACTCTCTTAAGGTCATTATGATTACACTACCATGTCACATGTTGCGACTCTGCTGATTGGGTGATTATTGCCTGTCACTCGATGGCTTGACACCTGACGAGCAGGTAAACTCGGAAATGACCTTCGGGTCATGGACCGGAATCCAAATGCCTCGTCATCTAATTAGTGATGCGCATGAATGGATGAACGAGATTCCCACTGTCCCTACCTACTATCTAGTAAAACCACAGCCAAGGGAACGGGCTTGTCAGAATCAGCGGGGAAAGAAGACCCTGTTGAGCTTGACTCTAGTCTGGCACTGTGAAGAGACATGAGAGGTGTAGAATAAGTGGAAGGCCCCGCTCTGCCGGGAGCCACCAGTGAAATACCACTACTCTAATCGTTTCCTCACTAACCCAGTGAGGCGGGAAAGCAAGCCCCGGTGGGCTCTCGGTTCTGGCTTCCAAGCCATCCCCGGTCCCCGGCGATGGGGCCACATGGAGGAGGCAACCCGCTCCGGGGATAGTGGCAGGTGGGGAGTTTGACAGGTACACCTGTCAAAGCATAACGCAGGTGTCCTAAGGTGAGCTTGGGGAGGACAGAAACCTCCCGTAGAGCAGAAGAGCAAAAGCTCGCTTGATCTTGATTTTCAGTATGAGTATAGACCGTGAAAGCTTTTTGGGTTTTAAGCAGGAGGTGTCCACAGGAATAACTGTCTTGTGGCGGCCAAGTTTGTACTGTACTGTATATTTTGGAGTATACCGTAGATTGTAACATTCATTGAAATTAAATATATTGTCACATACAAAATTAATTAAAAGCTAGTTATTGTATGATTTTTTTTTTTTTATCTTTTGTGTTGTAGAGCTCAGTTCTGGATAGACCTCTTTGGGGATCACAGGAATGAAGGACATTTCAATGGCAGCAGTGAACACCAGTGCCTGCTTCAGTTTTACTTCCAAAATATTCTGCAGGCGGACTTGGACGAAAAATGTACCACTCTGTAATAAGCACAGAATTAGGCCCTCTAGACTTGCAATGTGCTCTGGGGGGTACCAAATGAACTGTATTATCCACCACAAATGTCAGCAAATTATATCTATAAAAATGTATTTTATAATTGATGTAATAAGCTTGTTTAAAATACACTACTATGACTACGAAAGTCACATTGTATAAATGTGTCTTCCAAATGCATCATCTTACAGGTCAGGATCAAGGGACTGTGGCTTTGCAGATGATGAAGTCGTGTTAGGTGCTTTTCCTGAATCAAGGTTGGAAAATCAGTTATGTGGTGATAAAAACATTCTTGAATATCTAGAATTTATAATGGAACACAATCAATTACAGTGGCCAGAGAATTGGGGAGGATTACAACTCTACTTCAAAATGAAGGAAACAGCAGGTCTCTGAATATGGGTATTCTTAAAGGTGATTGTAGAAACCACTGAGTGCAACCTGAGAAAAACTTATTCAAAACAAGAAACAATGCAAACAATGACTATGGACAGGATTGAAGCGTTATTAAAAACTTTCTGACTGTCGAAAGAGTAGCTGTCAGGTGGAGCAAAAGAGACTTTAACCTCATCCATTAACTATATGAAACTCTTTGTAATTCTTGTCATTTTGAAAGAAAAGAATTTTGAAATAAGGACAAAAAAACGGATGAATTTCTTCTATTGGTTTAAAGATTTCTCAAGTTCACCAAAAACAGAACATCTAAACTACAAATGACAAACCTTCACAGTCGAGGAGATAGTCTGACCAAAGTGTCTTGAATTCTTTTTGCCTCTGCTTTAAAGTGGTCTTCCAAATCGGTTGCTGTCAGCGTCTTGTCAGGGTGGTAAAACAAAAGGAGTCAAAACATGGGGATGCTTCTGAAGTGCTATCACAAACTCTAGGGTGGCCGATCCATCTTTAATTCTGTCAAAGCAATCAGAGTTTAGTTTTTGTGTTTTTTTTTTTTCATTCACCAGCTTGTAAATAGTTTCTATTCATGCAATTAACAGTAAATTGTTTAGTGAAATAAAGTAGTATTGTGAAATACTGTGAAGACCAATGCAGTTATAGCTTTCTATTTGTTATAAACATTAAACATTTACCCAGAAAATAATAGGTATGTATATATTTTTTTGTGATTTTACCTTTTAATTACACTGTGGTTTCTGTCAATCACATACCACCTGATATATTCTTCCCCAATCTAGGGTGAAAAATAGGGTGCTATTTTTCAAAATCAGTTCTTATAATGACTCCAAAGTGTCTACATTCTTAATCTGAAAAGAAAATTTTAAGATTTTTTTTCCCTTCTTGAAATAATTAAACATTTATTAAAGAATTATTAAAATTAAAAGCAATTCTTTATCTTTTATATTTTCAACTGACAATTCTGACACTTACTAATCACCTATGTTTACCATACCTCGTACACTATACCCTCATCTGTGACATCTTTCAAAGTGGCACTGAAAAGGGCTTGGTCTATAATGCGGTTTACCAGGTCTTGTGAAAGAAAAGGGCCCTGGTCCTCCATGAACTATTGACACAGCAATCATTTTTCCTGCCATTGATCGAACTGCCTCATACTGCCTAATAGCTGTCACAGAAAGTAAAGTCAAATCACACACACTGAATAAGAGTTTGTTACACATGTCACTTTTAATTAATAAACAACTTTTTATGTTAAATACATACCAACTGAATTGTAAACCAGGTAGAGACTACTGGGAGCTCCATCAAAAATGGGGCGATACTGTACTGAAGTTCACACCTTGGTCCACCTGTATCAAGACCCCCTTCAAACGTGCCAGCATCATCAGAGAACTTAACAAACATGTCAGTGAATTCTGAGTATGAGACATGTTTAAATCCTCTGATTGCCCCATCCCACACATTGGATCTCATGATGTTAAATCTGCTGACACATTTTCGATCAATGGCAAGAGCCAGATTTGAAATAATGTCAGGAGCTGTTAAACTGCCTTGTACCCTTAATTGTGAAAACAGTGAATGTTAAATCTATGTAATAAATGTAATGTAGGTTTTACATTTAGCAAACCAACATATTTTGTAGCTTACTCTATTGTCTCTGGGAGGTCAAGACAGTGTGCTGTGGCTACAAGCTCATCATCCGCTTCAGTAATCACAGGTGCATACACATCCATGTATACTCTACCAATAAAAAAAATGCACATATTTAAAAAAAATGCATGAATTTATCAACCCAAGTACATAATAAAGCAAACAAACAAACCTGGATTGTATCTACAGTATCATTAAAAGGGCACCACAAGGTACAGATGGTACTCGACCAGAATAACAGATTTACTGCCTTGTCTCCCAAGGGACAGCATTAGGGTCGTGCGTTTGCTGGCTTTACCAGCATAGTTATGTCACTCTGTCAGTGCCTTCGCTCTGATCAAAGACTTTTTGACATTTCCTTTCCCACGCTGTGAGGCTCTCATCACGTTGTCATGTTTTCCCGCGCTGTAATCGCCCCTCCTGGACCGCCCCACCGGAACACCGGTTTCTCATCTGGCGCTGATTTCATCCAGCTTATAAGGAAGCGCAGCGCGCTGTCTCGCCGCTGGATTATTGTGTTTTGTTTCGCCGCAGTTTTCTCGCGTTTCTGTTCATGGTTTTTCACGTTGCCGATTTTGCTGTGTTTCTCGTTTTTGCCTCTCGCCTCACGATTTGGATTCTTCACCACGATTGGATTTAACGGCTTTGAACTCTCGCTTTCGTTTCTCGACCACGGCTTTGCTTCGCGTTTGTTTTGGCTCGACGCCCTCGCTGACGGATCACACAGCTTTGAACTCTCGCTCTCACTCCCTCGACTATGGCTCAGCTTCACGTTCTGGCACGAAGACATCGCGGACGGACTTCACGGCCCGGATTTAACACTTCCGCCTTCACGACCACGGCTCTGTCTCACGTCCAGGTGGCAATGCGACGCTACGGATCTCGCATCTCGGCTCCAGCTCCTCCGCTCTCATTACAGCGGCACCACAGAAGAACTGGGAGGCTCATAACCCGCACCTCCACCTGCACCTGGGTCCATCTCCACAGCCCACGATCCGCGAGTGCACAACAGAATAATCCAGCCATCACTATGGACCCAGCAGGGTTTAAACGTGATGAGACGGGCACTGGAGAGCCAAGGCGTGCTCCTCGGGAAGAACCAAGAAAGAGAGGCCATGAATAAGTACATCATAGATCCCCTCGCTGCCGGAATTATTCGTCTATCCTCCTCGCCCGCTGGGGCAGGGTTTTTCTTCGTCAAGAAAAAAAGACAAGTCCCTTCGTCCATGCATTGATTACAGAGGTCTTAACGAGATAACCGTCAGGAACTGCTACCCGTTACCCCTCATGGCCACCGCCTTTGAACTTCTCCAGGGAGCAGACATTTACATTTAGGCATTTGGCAGACGTTCTTATCCAGATCGACTTACATTTTTATCTCATTACACATCTGAGCAGTTGAGGGTTAAGGGCCTTGCTCAAGGGCTCAACAGTGGCAACTTGGTGGTTGTGGGGTTTGAACCTGGGATATTCCAAACCATAGTCCAATGCCTTAACCACTGAGCTACCCCTGGCCCATTGGTGGACAGCTTCACCAAACTCGACCTACGAAATGCTTATCACCTCGTCCGCATCCGGGAGGGCGACGAGTGGAAAACCGCCTTCAACACACCCACCGGGCACTACGAATATTTGGTGGTTCCGTTCGGACTGACCAACGCCCCTGCCGTATTCCAGGCCCTCATTAATGACGTCCTCCGCGACTTCTTGAACTCTGTCGTGTTTGTGTACTTGGACGACATTTTTATTTTCTCTCGAGGTCTGGAGGAGCACCAGCACCACGTTCGCCAAGTTCTGCAGAGGCTCTTAGAGAACAATCTCTTTGTTAAAGCCGAAAGGTGTGAGTTCCATACAACTTCCACAACGTTCCTAGGATTTGTTCTCTCCCTCCAGACTGGAAATGGAGCCCGCCAAGGTCCAGGCCATCTCCAACTGGCCCACGCCAGCCTCTCGACGT
>JAQMYJ010030627.1:0-11568 GCA_030014305.1 Clarias laeviceps | reverse complement strand
GTAAGAACAAAGCATTCCCTTAAATAACTGTGCACTCTGAAAGCAAAAGTACAACTGTATAAGAGGATATGTGTTTAATAATTAACATGAAGTTCACTTCGCTGAGGTTAATAATAGTTAACTGATTGGAAACGTGGAGACTAATTTATTTTTATTTTTTTGTGGCAATTTCAGGCCTACAATGAACAAAGTAACAGATTCATAGGAAATCACAGCAAGACTTTAGACACTATATACATTATACATTAGAGACTCCAACGGTACAACATTATACGGTATTAGACACAGTATTAGACACTCCTATGTGTATTATACTGTACAACACATGAGTCCAAAGTAATCCAAAATAGTTTCTTTAATATTATTATTTACTTTTTATTGGACAAATGAATGCATTGTTGAAATAATGTATACAATAATAATAATAATAATAATAATAATAATAATAATAGTAATGAACCTCAAAAAATAAAGTTATGTAGAGTCTTAGGAGCATAAAACTCCAGCTTTGTGTTCATTTATCCTTAGTGTCCTGGTCACTCCTTGGCTCTCCCACAGTTCATCTACTCTATAGATAGTAATGTAGTGAGTTATCTTAAATATAGCTGTGCTTTTCAGAAACACATGCACTTCTAATCATGCAGGTATTATATGCTGTACGTTTGACTTTGTATGCAAACAGTTCGTTTTTTCTCTTATGTAAACCTAAGCACCAGAAAGTAAATTTGTCTTTCATGGAAAAGGAATGAAAAGGGTAAAAAAAAATATAGGCCTATTACAAGCTAGGACAGTTAAATCAATGCAAATTTTATGTGCATGTAAAATGTAGAGTAATGTCAAACACACCCACTGTTCAGTGCTTTATATTAATAATAACAACAGACATAACAACAGGAACATGTAGGGAAAAAAGAAATGAATGTCTGTTGTTATTACCAGGAAATTGTGGAATTGGCACTTTAAGTTTCGTTTCCTCCTCCACACACACACACACACACACACACACACACACACACACACGCAGAAAGAGAGAGTAGTGTACAGACCAGTTTCGCTTTCTCTGAAAGCACATGGTTTGTTTCTGGCTGTTCCAGCAGTGCAGCACACTCCCACACTCCCACACTCACACACACACACACACACACACCCACTGTACACACTCACATACTACATAAACCCGGTATTTCTCCCAGCCATGTGTCTTATTATTGCCCTCTCACTGCTCCAGCTCACTTCATACAACCCTGTAGTTTGTCACACAGCTCATTATTCAGTCTCATCAGTCTGATTCATCTGATTGACCAACACAGGCTTTAGAACATATTATTTAATTTGGGGGATCTTTAAAGAAATTGCAAGGATTCATTTACACAGACCTGCTTTCTTTTTTAAACCCCTCATGACTGAAATAATCTGACGATCCACCTTTTCAGCACATGATAGCTACATTCGTCCGTTACCTGTTTACAATGAGCACTTCTTTTCTCTATCATGAACCCTACCTGAGAAATGACAAACACACCACCACACTAGACAAAATCCACAGATATAAAAAAAAAATGAACATGGTGTGGAAACAATTACAGAACTGTTCTTGTTCTCCAATATATTTGAATGATTTTAGATGGTTCTATAGAATTATTAATATTATAATAAATTATAATAACTTAGTAATACTTCAGCTAGGCGACACGGTGTCGTAGTAGTTTGCACTGCTGTCTTACTCCTCCAGGTCCCGGGTTCGAGTCCTGCGTCAGGTCTGAGTGCATGGAGTTTGCATGTTCCCCGTGTGTTTGGCATTTAGGCTATTTGGTGTTCTCAAATTGCCCGTAGTGAATGTTGACCGGAGGTCCTACCACGGTTGTACAAAATGGGAATAAATACAATAGTCGCCATTAGCCTCCACGGTCCCTAGTTGCACTAAAGAGGTTCCTGGATGGATGGAATACTTTAGATAAACTTTGTTTAAATGCATCAGTTGTATAGTAGCTACAGTATATGAATGATATGAGTATAGTACAGTATAGTGACATTAAGTATAGTGACATTGCTTAAACATACAAATTCATGCAATTAATTTCTGACAATACCGGTTTGCATTTTTGCACCCAGGTCCAAGTCCCACTGCACATATATTCTGTTATATATATTGTTATAGTTATATTTTATTGCAATTATCTTTTGTTTGTTTATTTTTACATTTTCTTTACTGTTGGTGGTCTACCAAACAAATTTCGTTGTATCACTACAATGACAATAAAGTCTCTTTATTCTTATCTTTATTGAGTTTGAAATTGAAAGCCTTCTTTGCTCCATACATACTGTATGGTGTTGTGTTTTCTTGGCTAATTGTACCCACTGTTTCCCCTGTGAAACTTGTAAAAGGAAGTAAAATGACACTTCTGACTTGTTAAGTTTCATGATTATGTAAGTTTCACTATGATGTCATGTTGATTCTAACATGTAAACGAGTCAGATGTTTGTGTTTAGTTAAAGGAATGTTATGAGTTTTGCCATGTTTTTTTCCAAATCCAAAGTACGTTCATACTCATGATTAGTTTTTAATAGAGACGTGAACTTTACTTAAAGGAAGTTTGGAAATGTCTGAAAAAAACCTTAATGTTCACAACTGACCCCTGTTACAACCAACCCTACAACCAGCCCTACTACTATATGTTATCCTTTAGGTTAAACTGACTTGTTGCAATATATATATATATAAACTATTTAATTAATACGCACTGGTCAGTTAATTATTTTCTCTTTATTTTAACACCGCACCCTGTGTAATTTTAGAGTAATTTCACACCGTGCCTGTGTAAAGTTTTGACAGGCTCCTAGCCGCAACTTAGCCGCCTTTGATTCGGCTTGTTCACATGTATGGCAAAAATGTGAATTTTATATGCCAAGGTGAATTTCTTGCAAAATTTCCGTTCTGAAGGTGAACATTTTTAAGGTACCACTGTACGTTGAGTTGCCCCCAGGACCGGTGTATACGGACTGTTCACATTACACACAGGTACGGGACTTTGGGGTCAGGTGTACTCGGATACGTACCAGAGGCCCTGGTGTACAGTAATAACACTTTTCTCTGATACAGAACAGCAGTTGGAATGAATTGATTGTGATTCTGAATCTTCTTTGATACAGTTGGAATGAATTGATTGTGATTCTGAATCTTATTTGCCTCAGCAGTGAAGATCCCCAGGCGGCCTGACTGTAGCTCCGCCCCCCTGCTGCGTCATCCTGAGTTTCTGTTCAGTCCTGAGTTGCGTTTTGTGAAGCCGAAGCGCTGTGGCGGAGGGAGCGCGCGCACTCACCAGAACAGCCAGCAGACAACGGGGCGGGGCCGACTCACGCGCATTCCTCTGTGATTGGCTGCCGAGTGGAGGCGGTACAAAGCTCGATGATCTCGCGTTGTGATTGGCTGATCTGTCGTCAGTCAGCTGGGTCAGTGTGTGTGTGCGTGTGGAAGTGAAAAACCTACTGCAGAAATCTGGAGAGAACCGAGCAGCTGGAACCTCTCTGTACCGTAATAACCTGATCATATTTATAACCTGATTATATTTATAACCTGATTATATTTCTACATTCTCCAGGATTTCACTACAAAATCCCAACGTGTTATAAAAAGGTAAGTTATTTTATAACAGCATGAAAAAGAAATCTGGTTATAAAAAGGTTAAAATTAATAACTATAAGTTTTTGCATGTCCTAGATCTCTATTTTTGAATTACTTTGATGCTTTGACTTTAAATTGTTTAGCCTTAGCTGTGGAATAGTTTAATAAAGTGTGCATTTGTTGTTATATTACTTAGAAGTTTTTAATTGTAAATGCATTATTGTATTTAATTGTACATATTGTCTTCTATTATTTATTTAAAACATAATTAAAAGTTGAATGAGTGTGTGTATGTGTGTGCCTGTGATGGATTGGCGCACTGTCCAGGGTGTACCCCACCTTGTGCCCTAAGCCTCCTGGGATATGCTCCAGGCCCCCCACGACCCTAAATACAGGATAAAGCGGTATAGATAGAAGATGAGTGATTGACTGATAATTAAAAGTGTATGCATTTTATGTTTCCATTAAAAGACACGAGCTTTGCACCCAGCTTTGTGTATGTGTATACCTGCCACTGTAAAATAGTTTACACCTCACAGCTTGCAAAAGTCACCCGGCGTTCTCATCATGTGCGTGGCACGCAGGAAGGATGAGAGGACTTTAATTCTGTTCTCTCTTTGCTTTGTTTTATATACAGTAATACTTTGTGTACACTTTGTTTGTGGAGTAAACACAATGCAACATTAACGTTTATTACACAAAATATTTTTTAAAAACATTAATTAATGTTTGATTGCTTATTAATGTATCAACATATACAGTATGGCCACATTTACAGTAGTGCAAGCCTGATTAAGTCTGTTGTGACAGAAACACAAGAGAAAGTGTACTTCACTGAAGGTGTAACATCTGTCTGTCTGAGATTTCACACACAGAGACAATAGTGTTAGATTTGCATCAGAATTTTAAACTGTGAACAAACAGATATCATGTCCAGGTTCTTTTAAAAACTGTATCAGGCTATGTATTTTTTCATAGTTGTCTGGATGACACCTCCAGTGATGACCCACATGTTCACTTCCTGCTCGCTGCAGAACCTTGTGGTCAGTGACCAGCCCACATTTTTGGAAGCCTCCTTAGACAATGGAAGTGTTGTTGGCCTTTTTGTGTAAGATGGGGAGTGTAGCCTGACCACATGGCTGACCTCATCTTTGCCATACGCTTTTGAGATGTGAAACTGTGCATTCTTTCCACTGCAATACTCTATATGTATAGTGGTGTATGGTCTTTTTTCCTATTATTGTGAACGTATCACACACTATGAACGACCACTTGCTCCCATTAGGTAGTTTGAGTATGACTGGGAACACTGCTGGGTGTGTGAAGGCGTAATTGCCTAGTGAGAAAATCCAGAGGGTGTTTCTGGGAAACCCTTTGTATGTTATTTGTGGGTGTGTGTTTGCTTATAAGAAAACTAAGCAGTTTATAGGTTCCAGGTTATATCGATTGCATGGATTGCTGGATATATGGTCTATTTAAATTGCTGTTATATGATTCAACAGAAAAGCGTTCACCGTATCATCCGGAGATTGGGAGTTTGATTTGTTTTAAGCCAACACAATTGAACTGTTTCAGTAACACACTTTGCACTTAAAATTATTATTATTATTATTGGTTGTGCAACAAGAAAAAAACCTTAAGAAACAAGACTGTACTGTAAGCTATGTAGCTCGACCGGTTCTCAATGAACCCTCATTATCAAATTATAAATTTGTTTCGAAAGTGAATAGAGCCTGGGATATTTTGCTGATTATATACAGCCCCACTCTGTGCTGTCCCAACATGTGACGGATAAACTTAAATAAAAATTTAAAAAAATAGTAAGATGGAAAAAAAAGCACTTTTTGATATTTATTTAATGTGTTTATACTGATTAATTATTCTGTTGGTAGATGGCACTTTGGTACCAGCTTCAGCAGCTGGACTCAAGATACCTGGAGCAAATCGGCCAGCTCTACGATGATATGTTCCCCATGGAGATTCGTCAGTACCTCAGCCAGTGGATTGAAAGCATTGACTGGTGAGACAGGATATGTTACACATTTATTTAAATGATAACATTATCGTACAGAGTCCAGGAGTGATATTATGAAAAATGTGTTAAGTGAGAACGTAAAAAAAAGCTCAGAATGCAAGTAAAAATTTGAAAAATAAATTGTTTAAACCCGTTACACCTGCTCACTCAGATGTTCGCCTGTGTCTGCGGAAAGTCAAGAGAGTTCATTTATTGTTTTTGAATTAGAAATAATTGTTGGATTGAATTAAGTATTATTTTTCTGAATCAGGTCAATTAAGCCACGTCAATCCTCTTTCTGTAAGGATATAACCACGTGCTTAGAACAAGAAACTAACAAAATAAATGACATTATGTGCACAATGATTTTTTGTCCTATTTCAGGAAATGAAAAAATATCTAGTTCATTGAATAAATGGTATGCTTATACTTGCCTTTAGTTTAATCATATAAACAGTACAATCAATAGAGATTCCGTGATGTAATTCTTTTGAGTTGCAATTCTACCGAAGAAATGAGTCAGCCTTCATTGAATCAGTCCGGGAGCACGACAAAAGAAAATGTCTGTCGTGTAAAGCTGTCCTGATGGTGAATAATCCTAGATTTGGAAAATCCTGAACAAAACAGAGTTTACAGTCCAATACAGTGGAAACAACTAAAATGTAGGAGAAAACAGAGACAAAATGGCGTCTGGGATTCCCCCTCGCTATTTAAAGGTGCAGAGACAACATTTCACTATGAGATTTTTAATTCCTTAGGCGCGGTTATGTTTTTGGCCACATGATGGCAGTGTGAGGAAAGGGGACAGCGATTTAGTCAAGTGGATTGGTATGCTTTACATTGTATATTTGTGTCAAAGGTATATAAGACTCACTTTATCGGACTTAAGAACAAATCAGACTTACGACCGTGCTCCTGGAACGGAAATTGTTCGTAAGTCAGGGACTACCTGTATAGAATTCCTACAGCAGACAATTCATCCATGGATTTGTCCCTCTGTGCATCACTAGACACTTTCTCATCATTATATATTAAAAATAAATAATTTGAAATCATTATCACCATATAAATCAGGTTGAACTTACGCATATCTCTTGATTACAATTGACATTTTTACCGTCTGGCACAGGGACACTGTGGCCCTTGATGAGTCTTTAGCAAGGGTGCGTTTCCATGACCTCCTGAGTAAGCTGGACGAGGTCTACAGTCGCCTGAACCCGAGCAGCAACTTCCTTCTTCAGCACAATATCCGCAAAATACAGCGCAACCTACAGGTGCAGAACCTCCAGAGATAAACCAATCCCATTAGCTTCATAACTAAAACCTTTCTCTTTTTCTTTCATTACTAACACAATGGTCTTTCTTCCTTCTAGGAACACTTTCAGGAAAATACAATGCACATGGCTATGATTATATCTAAGTCTCTGAAAGAGGAAAGGAGGATTCTGGAGTCAGCCATGAGATCACAGGTACAGTAACCAATGGGAATTAATGTAGTTGGGTTTATGTTTATGTGCGTTCTAATGTAGTGATAACTTTAAGGAAGCATGGCAGTTGTAGAATCTGTGAAATTAGTGCATGTAGCCCATCCAATTGCATAATTAGATTTGTTTGTAAATGACAGAATTTTAAACTTTATATATGACATGTGGAACTAAGCTAGATTTTGAGAAAATTTGTAGTTTTTTTTTTTTTTTTCAAAAACCTTAACTTGTTAAATTTAATTTTAGTCCTACTTTTATACAAAAATAAATCTTTTTAACTCAATTCCAAATTCTGTTTCTTACAACAAGCAATACAAATGTAATTAATAAAATTATTTTCATAAAAAAATAAGGGAAATTCTCAACCTCACCTGTTGTTGTTTTTTTTTTTTGCTAGGGAAATTTGGACTCACCCAAAGGCAATGTTGTAATGGAGAAGCAGAAACAGCTGGACAACCAGGTGAACGAGCTGAAGAAAAAAGTGCAGGTAAAACAAAAGTGAAAATTTGATTCTGACTTTAATTACTAAATATTACTATACAATGGTATAAAAAATTTGAAAAGGTTTTTCATTTTTACAAGGCACATATTGTTATGTATGCAAATTAAAAAACCACTATATATGTTATGTTTTATCCTTTCTGAAATGAACCGCAATGGCGAACAACCACATTACACAGCAAGCTGCAGTGCATCCATAAATCTCTCACATGCTCAGAGCAGAAAAACTACCACCTGGACACAATGTCTTTAGTCTACACAGTATTTTAGTCTGTTACTCTCATTGCATTTCCCCAGCAGTCATGGACTTCTATAATATGGCACTAAATGATAGAGCAGGCTGATGATGCTGTAAACTATAATTTTGGTATTGTTTTTAATGTTTCTCGTGATCTTCAATAGTCTTTGTACATAAAAGGATTTTTGTGCAACAAAACGTAACACTTTTTTCCTTGTGGTTGGTATCTACCAATCAGCCATAACACTTACACCACCGCCAGGTGAACTGAATAGCAATGATTATCAATTATATACCAGTAAACTGGAGAAAAGATCATGTAAACCCCCCAATGTCATTTATGATTGTTGCGGACGAAAGGCCAGCCTGTCTCAGAGAAAAGCCTATGCAGCACTAATTGTTGAAAATAGTTAATGCTGGCTAAAGAGTCCGAGGTTATTGATTTAGCCTCCAAATACTCCATATCTCAATTTGACCGAGCATCCATGGAGGTCCCATCTTCCACTTACAGCACTTAAAGGATCTGCTGCTAACATGCTGGCGCCAGACACCACATCACACCTTCAGAGGTCTTGTGGAGTCCAGGCCTCGAGGGGTCAAACCTACAGTAAAACCTAAGTGGTATTAATGTTATGGCCGATTGGTGTATGTTTTTATTGAAACTAAGCCAACATATTATTGGCACAACATTTTTTACGTTACTGATATTTACATTACCACAAACATAACTGCATGCTGACTAATCCCTTATGACAAAATTGTGGCAGGTGGAGTTGTAGCAAAATTGTGCAAAATTTCTACTGATAGTGGGTTAAGGCACTGAACTACTAATGGGAAGGTCGGCAGGTGGTTTGAGCCCCAACTCCACCAGATTGTTGGGCCCTCGAGCAAGGCTCTGAACATTGTCTGCTCCATGGGTGCTGTATCGTAGCTGACCCTGCGCTCTGACCCCTGCTATGCTGCGATATGATAAGAAAGAATTTAATTGCGCAGCAATGTACTGAATATGTAAGAAATAAAGGCTTAACTAAAACATTCATTCATTAATTAATTATCTTTACTGCTTATGTAAACAGGAAACGGAACAGAACATTCAGGTTCTGGAGGATCTACAAGACGAGCACAACTTCAAGACAAAAACTTTACAGAATAGAAGTAAGAGATTAATTTAATTTTTTGTAGTAAAATATTTTCCAGGAGAAGCATATTAACAGTCCAATGTATTATTTCTGCATATAAAACAGTGTTGTTTTATTATTATTATTATTATTATTATTTTTTATTTTTTTTTAATATATATAATGTGAAGATCAGGGGTCTGTAATTCTTATTACAGTGGTGATTAATATTAGCGAGATTATCAAATAGCTGAAATAGGGTTTCCTATCTGTGAAGAAGGAAAACAGAGGCACGTTGGGTTCAAACAATATTATTTAAAAAATTAACTACTTAATATTCATAAAATAACACACCCCAACAAGGTTGATAATTATTCTTTGTTTTTTATTTTATTTCATTATCTTATTTATTTATTGATTGATTGATTGATTGAGTTTATGCAGTTAAAGGCAAATGTTGAGAACAAGTGAGTGTAAATGTATTTTGGATGGAGCAGTCATGTCATGTGATGTGTGTTTTGTGATTTCAGTGGAGATCGAAGCAAATCCACAAATAGCCAAAGAGATCAAGGTGGAGGAGTTGAAGATCAGAGAAATGTTCCTTAAGCTGAACAAAATGAGAGAGGTAAGACAAGGCTAACTGCTAAAATCTCCAGTGTTTCAGAGTGAATTTTGGCCAGTGGTACAGTAACTCACATAGAGTTTCACTGTGCAGTCTTGTGTACAGTATGTGACAAATAAAGCCTTAAAGCTCATCCCTTCCTCCCAAATTAGGAGTGCTCTGCTCCTCCAGCCTGGGCTGCTGTCAAGCACTTTTGTGTTTTAGGGTTTTCCCGTTGCTGATCGTTCTCTTCTGTGATTGGCCAACATCGTGACTGGCTACCCGGGACAGCATGATGCTTAGCAGCCAGATCCTGTAGGGGAATTCCTGCCTTGCTTAGTTTCTCATTACCACAATCAGTTTTCCTTTATGTCTCACACTGGCACAGTCAGCCCAAGTACTGTATATATAGTGACTTACTAACAGTGTACACGAAGACATTAAAGAGTGATGCTACATTATGACATTAAAGAGTGAGGCTACATTATGCCTTTCTGCATGTTTGTTTTTATCTGTGTATCTGCAGGTCATAGTAATGGAGATATTAAATGCACTAAAGTTAGCAGATCTGACCCAGAGCACGCTCATATCAGAAAAACTTCCCGAGTGGAAGCGGAGGCAACAGATGGCTTGTATCGGTGGTCCGCCAAATGCCTGTCTGGATCAGTTACAGAACTGGTGAGGCTCTTTTTTATTTTTAAACATACCCATGCAGATTTACACTAATGTTCAAAGTTGGAAAAGCTCTCACTGTAATTTATGAGCAGTGATTATTGCATTCACTGTACAATATATTTGATATAACTAATATAACCCAGAATCGATTCGGCCCAAAACATGGTATCGGTGCTAAAATGTGTCTCACTAGGGCATTAAGTGAAAAAGTGAAATTTCCGATATGATCATAAAACACACTATTTTTCATAACACTTAATGCTTCTTATCTCCTGATCAACACTTTTTAAACTTTTTTTACATTTAATATGTAAAACTTTTTTTTTTTACAAATATTTTTGTAAATATACATACACATTTATATTTTTATCAGATAAAAAGAAAGACATTTGCTAAATACAATTTCATGCTCTTTTACAGTATGTTTTAGTGTCCGTAACCTTTTTAATTTTTCAAATATTTCAGTGATCTTAACTTAATCTCAATTTCAGTGATCTTAAATTGGTCAAGTTTCAACTTCAGATGAAACTTGACCAATTTAAAGTCACATAAAAAAAACATAAACCTGAAAAAGTGTATTATTCTAAAATGCTAAATTTTTAAGATTTCAAATATGAATTTGGCATGGTTACGGACACTACAGATTAAATCCTTAATTTTACATGGAATGGTTTAATTGAAGCAACAAGTCATTTGCTTCTAGAAGCTTACATCAATTTTAATATCAATACTTACTGTATAAAGAAATATGAAGAATTTGCATTTTAAATGATTATTGTTTGAAGTGAGATAGTATTACTCTGGCCATTTGTGGGGCTCATAAAAAAAATAAAAAAAAAATTGTGGGGTTCTTAAAATAAAAATAAAAAAACTTTCCAAAACAGCTGAAGTCAGCAACTTGAAAATTTTAAGGAAGCAAGACTGGTTACTTCCATGTTGTATAAACCTCAGAAGTAGCTTCCTTCGCACACACATTTCCTGTATTATATGCATAACATGAAACCATTTAATCAGGCCGTTTGCATCTTGTTTTGGCAACAATTCAAGCCTGATGTGATTTACAAGATAGACAGAATCTCCTCTGGTTCTGACAAACCCTGTAATTGAGCTAAAAACATTTATCTTTAGCACAGAACTGTACTGAGGTGTGACTGAGAAATCTTGCTACTATCTATCTACAGTATGGTTGAAAACAGTTTCCATAAATCCTGTTTATGTGTGTGACAGTGTGAGTGCTGTAGTTGTACACTGTATGTAAATCAGTGTGTTGTGCTCCTCAGGTTCACCACAGTAGCCGAGTGTTTGCAGCAGATAC
>JAQMYJ010030626.1:0-11583 GCA_030014305.1 Clarias laeviceps | reverse complement strand
GCAGAAGAGGAGAGATAAGAGTTAGGTCGGGTCACAGTCACATATTGTATAATGTGAATGTATATTTACTGTAGAGTGCATTCAAACTTCACCACCATGGGCAAGACCAAAGAGCTGTCAAAGGACATCAGAGACAAGATTGTAGACCTGCACAAGGCTGGAATGTGCTACAAGACCCTCAGCAAGAAGCTTGGTGAGAAGGAGACAACTGTTGGAGCAATTATTGGCAAATGGAAGAAATACAAAATAACCATCAATTTCCCTCGGTCTGGAGCTCCATACAAGATTTTGCCTCATGGGGCAATCATGAAAAAAGTGTGGGATCAACCCAGACCTTCACTGGGGGAGCTTGTGAATGATCTCAAGGCAGTTGGAACCACAGTCACCAAACAAGTCAATCATAATACGCCACCATGGAGCAGCACCTGCAAGGTCCCCCAGGAGCAGCATGTGTAGCTCCAAACCCTCATCAAGCAGAATCCAGCTGGAGCTGGTCCTTCTCTGGATGCCTCAGGAGCCTCACAGGTTTGGCCTTTGTCTACTGAAGCTGGCACAGTCTCCAGATGCCTCAGGATGGGTAGAAAAATAAAGATTTAGGGCTGTTTCTCTGCTAAAGGTATAGGCTGACTGTACAGGCTGGTACAGGCTGACTTCGAAGGGCCAGTGGATGGGCCATGCATTGTAAAAGAGATCCCCCTTTCCTCAGCCAAAACACTGAATATGGGTCATGGATGGGTCTTCCAGCATGACAGTGACCCAAAACATACTGCCGAGGTAACAAAGGAGTGACTCAAGAAGAAGCACAGTGGCCTAGCCAGTCTAGAGGGAGCTGAAACTTCGAGTTGCCAAGCGACAGGCAAGAAACCTTAAGGATTTAGAGAATATTTGTATATACATCAACCTACAATGTGTGCAAACCTGGTAACCAATTACAAGAAACATCTTACCTCTGTGCCAACAAGGTTTTTGTCCACCAAGTACTAAGTCATGTTTTGCTTGGGGATCAAATACTTATTTTGCTCATTAAAATGCAACTCGATTTGTAACCTTTATATTATGTCCTTTTTCTGGATTTTTTAATATTCTGTTTCTATTCTTTAAAATAAACCTATGATAAAAATTAAACTCTTTATTTCTTTGTAAGTCGGCAAACTTAGAAAATTAGCAGGGATCAAATAAATATTTCCCCTGCTGTATTTATTAATGTACATTACTTCATGGTTGAAATTTTATTTAAATGGTTTGTGACTCTGTGTGTGTTTGTGTGTGTTGTGAAGTGCTAAGGTGTGTGAGGAGAAACTTCGCTATGCTGCATATAACTGCGTGGCCATCGACACAGACATGAATCCGTGGGAAGAGTGACAAACACGCCATCAATAACTAAAACAAATCAACACAATCACTGTACTGAATGTACACATCTGTACTAAAGCCATATAAACAGCTGTGTAAAATAAAACATAACACAAGTGTCCTGTTTCATTTATTTAAAATGTGATGTTGTGTCACCTGATTTGCTGTCGTTTCATAATGATGGACATCTCTCTGACACATCCATAGTGATATGTCACACTGTTGCCATAACTACAGATAAAGAACTTCTATATTCAAACTATACGTATCCCATGGGGGTAATAATCAGCTATGAATAAAAGCTGTAAAACAAAATGTCATACAATATCTTATGGTGCAAAGTGAATAAATACAACAGACTTAACATTATAAATACAACAGACTTAACACTATACACAGCATTCATAAAGAAATATTTCAGCAATATTTTACACAGTTAAATAATTGTCCCAACATTGTTTTAAAATAGGCCAAAGCCATGCCCATGTTTAAGAAAAAAGAGAAGCTGGCCATATGTGTATGTCACCAATTTTTACCTGTAGGGATTTTGTTCCTTCAGGGCCACAGTGTCAGTGGTATCATTTTTGATGTACTCTTTTACCGGTCTGGATCTGGGTGCAGTAGTACAAAATGCCATTACACACCAGCAAGTAGGAGATGGGCTGTTATGTTGAACGTGTGTACTGCGCTACAGTACACAAGCGAATCGGTCAAGACCTAGAATTTAAGGGACAGGCAGATCAGGAATAATAGCGGTTTTTAGATTGTATTTACCCCTTTTGGTCTTCAACCAAATGATGCGTGTCATCGGAACCTCCCTCTGATCGTGATGCACACAGGTAAGTGGCAGCGGTTCGCAAAGTGGTGCATAGGAGCTGAGCTCTCTGTGCCAGCTGTGTGTCATATGCACACTTCTGGTATTGAAGCGCAGCTTGTCTGCTGCTTTCAACAACTTCCTTGGAGAGCGAGAAAACTGCATACTGTGTCTCACCTGTGAGCAGCGGGATGAAAATGCTCCACTCCCGTTGAGGCCAGCCTTCTTGCTCCGCTGTCTTTTTAAATGTGCGCAGAAACGTTTCTGTGGACCTTGTGAAAGCAGCCCCAGCGGCTGTTTTTGGATGCTCATTTCAAGGAGATGCCCCAGATATTCCTGGAACCTGGGGTTCTTTATGGGCTCGGTTCCGATCCGCATGCCGCATTCTCCACCAGTGTATCAGTTGAACAAAGCGAAGAGAAATACAGAGACTAAGTGTCACAAACATGCAGTGTTCTTTGTTTACAAGTGCTCAAAGAACAGCGTTTCTTTAATGCAGGATATACTCAGGTGTGCTGTCTGTAGGTTCTGTGGTATAGCGCAGGAGATGCTTTAGGGTCAGAGTTGGCAGGATGCAAATGAGGGCGTGTGGCAGGCTCCTTTATTCTTGGCGAAGTCTTTCCTGGATGCGCAGAATCTGTGGATATAGGAGATACATATGAGTGTATATTTTGAGGGGATCTACAGTGCCGAATGCTCTGTGATCTGCCATTGACAGGTTAGATGCCGGAGTTGTCTGATATTGTGCGCACTGGCTGTAAGCTTGCCATCACAATACCCATGTGTTTCAATCCAGATATCTGTTAAACACATCCTGTATTACTTGGAATGAAGACAGGGAATACAGAGGACTGATTCAGGACTTTGTGGACTGGTGCCAACAGAACAGCCTTCAGACAAATGCGGGGAAGACAAAAGATTTCCACAGATTTCTGATGGTGGACTTCCAAATACACTTCACTATCACCAGTGATCATTCAGGAAAAGGGCATTGAGAGAGTGGTCTCTTATAAATACCTGGGTGTTCATCAAAACAGCAAAGTGGAACTACAAAGATGCAATTCATAGAAAAAGACAGAATCTTTTTGCTGAGGAAACTACGGTCTTTTGGAGTGCAGGCAACACTACTGAAAACCCTTTTTGACTCTGTGGTGACCTCGACCATCTTCTATGGAGTGGTGTACTGGTGCAGCAGCATCTCTAATGCAAACTGAAAGAGACTAGACAAGCTGATGAAGAAGGTCAGCTCAGTTCTGGGGATTCCCCTGGGCAATGTATAGGAGGTGGATAGCTAAGCTATCTTCATTGCTGGTGAATGACTCTGTCATGGATGTGATAGAATTAAACCCAAAAGCAGACACACAGGGAAATTTAGAGGTTTTATTTGGCAGAGAAAAAACACAATGAAGCAGTGGTTATGGTAAGTCAATGTTCTGTGGCACGCTTTGGAGATTAAAGGGAAAATCCCGAGATCCCGGAAGCTGAGTGAGAATGAATCTCTCTGAGAAGGTATGTAAAACCTTTAAACAATGACAAGTGGGCGCAATTGCCAAGATAGGCATTAAATACATTTGCTTTGACTGCAAGTGAACAACCAAGTCCGCCAGTAAAACTCTTAGTCCAATGTTTTTAAACAGCATCCCTCCCACACACAAGAAAGGAAAATCCCTGGACCTGGTTTTCTGCTTTCCCTCTCCAGCTACAGATATCACTGCTATTCTTCACATTCACTCTTCATATGCTGTATAACCATCCATCAAAATGTCTCTTCCACCCACAGAAACCTACACTCTATCTATCCTTGCTCTGTATCTACCTGTACTCTATTATCCCTTCCCGAACCAGACTCATTTTCTTCTCTACCATCACAGATACTTTTCTCTCTTCTCTTTTCTCATCCATGGACCTACTTTATCCTCTGTCTTCTAAACCATGAAGGATTTCCTGTTCTACTCCTTGGCTAAATGACATATGGTGCAATAATTGAAGAGAATTAAGAACTGCAGAGAGGAGGTGGAAGAAATCACAGCTCTTACCATGCTCTCCTGTTGAGATTCTTACATGAAGTGGCATCTGTTAAAATTGCGTTGTACAGGGAAAAGCTGGAAGCTTGTGCACATGATCCTTGCAAACTCCACATCATCTTTTTGTTACTTGACCCTCCCACTCCATCCTCTCTGACTGCTGACAACTTTGCGATCTTTGATGGTGAGAAAATAGAAGAAATATGCCAGATCTTCACTCCTACTCCAACCCTACAGTACAATCTCAGGACTCTCCCTCTCCTCCATGAGCACAATTTTTTAACCTGACAACTGAAAAAATTCAGCACGTCATTTGAAACTCTAATCCCCCCACCTGCTCATTAGACACAATCCTTCCAGAATGCTAATCACAACTACCATCAATATTTCCTTTCAGAAGGTTTGTGATAGGTGTAGCAGTGTGACTGAAGTTTCTTATGAACCATCAGTAGAAGTTTACAAATCTAGCAGGGATTGATCTGCAGTCATGCTGTGTGTTAGGAAGTTCAGTATAACAGGAGATGTGTTTAATATGTGTTTAATATTTGAGACTCCAGTCCTGAACTATCGAGTGACTGCAGTCACGAGTCCTCAGAGAACAGCTGTCTGCATCAGCCGAGGCCAGGACCGTCTCCGTGGAAAAGTGGAACCATCCCCAGTCACCACACACTTCCCAGACAGACCACACGGGGCATCCATGCAAAGAGATCTCCAACCAGAAGCAGGACACCAGGATGAGTCAGACAGGTCCAGAGGGCAGAGGGGGTCTGGATCACTGGCAGCCCAGGAGCAACATGTATAGCTTGACAGAGAGACAGGGAGATTTAAAGAGAGAGGGGGGAGAGAGAAAGAGAGAGAGAGAGAGAGGAGAAGAGAGAGAAGAGGAGAGATAAAAAGAGAAGGAGAGATAACAGTTAGGTATGGTCACAGTCACACAATGTATAAGGTGAAGATATATTCAGTGCAGAGTGCAAGCAGGGACTCCGGCAGGACTAACTACAGTATGACAGCATAATTAAAAGGGAGAGCCAGAAGGAAACAAAGACAGGAGGGCTCCCTGAAATGTAAAGCGACCAATCACTTCACTGTCAACAAACCTGAGTGATCAATGAGAGTGGAGAAGGCAGCATCTAAACATACCAGTTCACCATAATACTCTACCCCAGATCTGCTCCTTTACTTAAGGCAAATCTATTTACAAAAATGCGCGAGACCATTTAATGCTTTATACGTCAAAAGTAGTATTTTAAAATCAATGCGAAATCTCACTGGGAGGCAATGCAGTGAGGATAAGATAGGGATGTGGTCATATCTTCTAGTTCTAGTGAGGACTCTCGCTGCTGCATTCTGAACAACTGAAGCTTGTTTATGCACCTCGTTGAACAACCAGACAGAGGTTATAAAAGAATTAATGATTTTTTCCGCATCGTTTAGTGACAATATATTCCTTATCTTGGCAACATTTCTGAGGTGAAAGAATGCTATCCTGGTAATATTATCTACATGTGGAATCTATAATCACACCGATGTTTTTAACTGTTGCACTTGATGGACCAGAAAGGCCATTTAAAGTTACAGTATGATAAAAAAAGCTTGCTTCAAACTGCATGTGGTCATATGACTAGAACTTCTGTCTTATCAGGATTAAGCAGAGGGAAGTCTCTTATGTCCTGCACATATTGCTCAACTTTAGTAAGCTTTTTTTCTTATCTGGTTTTGCTGAGACGTATAACTGTGTGTCATCAGCATAACAAGAAACCCAATTCCATGTTAACGAATTATGTTGCTCAGAGGAAGCATGTAAAGAGGAAAAAGCAGTGGGCCTAAAACTGAACCCTGTGGAACACCAAACTCCACTTGAGAACATGCAGAATAATCACCATTTAAATCTACAAACTGATAACGATGAGTCAAATAGGATCTGAGCTAGGAGAGGGCCGTTCCTTTGATTCCTACTACATTTTCTAATCTGTGAAGGAGAATAGTATGATCAATGGTGACAAAAGCTGCACTGAGGTCAAGCATAGTGACGCAACCCTGATCAGAGGCGAATAGGAGGTCATTTACTACTTTAACAAGTGCTGTCTCTGTGCTGTGATGAGGCATAAACCTTAATTGGTACAGTTAATTTATGCTATTTCTATGTAGATACAGTATGAACATACAGTAACTGCTGTGCTACTATCTTTTCCAGAATCTTCGAGATAAAGGGAAGGTTTGATATCAGCCTGTAATTGGACAGCTGACAGGAGTTGAGGTCAAGTTTCTTAATTAGTGTTTTAATAATTGAAACGATCTTGGAACATACTCACTGCTGAGTGAAGAGTTAATTATTTTCAATGGGGGTTCTGTTATTGATGGTACTATCTGCTTGAGAAAATGTGTTGGTATAGGATCTAATACACGGGTTGATGATTTTGCAGAAGAGAGGAGTGGAATTAGTTCATTCTCTTCAAGGGGAGTAAAGTATTCTAGGTTCTGATCTGATATAGTTAGTTTATCATCTGTATCAATTAAATTGATTGGTTTCAAAGCCTGATTTTTTTTGCCTAATATTTATCATTTTGTTATTGAAAAAGTTAATTTTGTTATTGAAAAGTTCATATCTCTAATCATTTTCCTTTTAACTGGAGCTACATTATCTAAGGTTTATCAGAATGTTAAATATTCGCCTGATCGAATTCTGTGGAGTCAGACAGCGATCCAATCAAAGTTGATAACTCTGAGAGATTACTGATAAAGCTCTGTGCGGTAGTTGATGACCAGGTTTGAGAGGAAATCTGCAAATTCACAGAGAAATACAGAGTATTGAGCCCTGGAGGTCTGTAATTTATAATTAGTGGGATTAACTGAGCAGACTTAATTTTTGTAGCTACACGTGTTATGTTGATATAGAGAACTTCAAATGCATTAAATTTGTGTCCGTGTTTTTGTACGATTGTCAGATTATCATTGTAAATAACTGCGACGCCTCCTCCTCTACAAGTTAGCCAAGGCTGTAGCTGTATTCAGGGGGACTAGCTTCATTTACATACTAGTACATAATCCAGGTTTCTGTTAAACATTATATATCAAACTCCTGATTTGTGATCGTTTCATTAACAATAACTGCTTTAATTTTTTTGGTCTCTATATTAATTAAATTACTAAAACAGACTTTCTGAGTCTTTCTACATTTTTGCTTAGCTCGGGGGAACAAACACAGTCTCAATATGGTGAACCCTAAGTGACGACTCTGTGCAGCTAGCAGACGGTTGGTTTAGCCTGTTTGTCTGCTTCCTGGCCTGGGCTCTGGGTAGTCACCGATTAACTAGGTCTCTTCTAAGACTATGAGCTATACTACAAGAAATGAGAGCAAAACCTTCCTGAGTGGGATGGACATCATCCCGCCCTAACAGGCCAGCTTTGCCCTCAAAGGTACTCCAATTATCTCTAAAGCCCACATTATTTTCGGAGCACCACCTGGACATCCAGCGGTTGAGTAACCATAACCTGCTGTAAGCTATGTCGCCACGTCGCATTGGGATGGAGCCAGAGGTTATTACTTTATTGCATATTGTCTTCACTAATTTAAACACCTCTGTAAAATTATTCTTGCTAACCTCTAACTGACAAAGGCGTATATCATTAGCTCCAGCATGTATGACCTTAGAGAACCTATGCTGTCCTAGAACTCTAAGATTACCTGCTATGTCCAGTGCTTCTGGGATACACCTAATCACTGCCGCTGGCACCCCTAAAGCCTGGCTAATTTCATGTGCCTCAGTATAGAGTCTCCTATAACCAGAGCTCTTTCAGGTTTCTGAGGAGAGCAAACCTGTTGGACACGTAAAGTACAGAGGAAGCGTGTTCCGGTGGGTTAGCCTTAACCTTAGCTTTTACTGAACGAATATCCCGCCGAGTCGTCACCCACTCTCCCTGCTGTGAGGGCTCTAATGCTGGAGTCGGGGGCTGGTTATCTCCGCCTGCGGCAAGTATATGAATAACTGCGGAGTTATTTAAGTAAAAGCGCACTTTCTTTTTCCTGACTCTTGCCTCCTGGTGTCTATGTTCTTGCCTGTTTTGTTTAAAATCTTTAAATGTATAAAATCTTTACAAACATTTTGCCTTCTCTTATGTTCTAGTATTGGTGGTTCTAAGGGGAGTGGATTTTACTATTTAACTGAAACCTTATTCAGTTCTTGGTAATTAATTCAACTTGCCTGGTTTATCTCTACAAAGAAGAAACTGGCTGATAGTGAAGATTTGAAATGGATCCTTGTTGCAATGGTTCAGAGATGTAGTGAATTTGCTGAACAGTGTAATGGTACACCCAGTCACGCCCCCGGCTCGTGCCAAGCCATGATTACCGCGACTCCTTTCCACACTTCATTCCACGGCTTCAGTTTTTTCCGCCTCATTTACCAGCTCGAGCACACCTGCTCCCTATTCCATTCATCACATCGCTCTATATAAATCTTGCACAAGCAACCATCTCTTGTCAAATTATTGCTCTGTGTTTTTGTGTCTAGTTTTTTGCCAAGAATACTTTGTTGCCTTTCACGCTGTTGACCCCTTTTTGCCGAGGGAATTGTCCACTGCGTTGACTGATTACCTGGCTCTGATCTTTTGCTTCCCTTTCTGACTTCGACTCTGCCTCAATCCCCAGGATTCATGCAACTCTGATTACAGGTGCATGTTTTCTAAATCACCAGCGCTTCGATTCGCATCCCCGATCTTCTTACACGGCTACTCTCTCCCTCAACCTGTACGTCGGATTCAGCACGACGCTTCAGCTTAGATCTTCCCACACAGCCGCGCTCACTCTGGCGCGTTGGCCACTGCACATGCTCTGCATTACCCAACTCTTAACCCCTGTCTACAGCCACTGCCAATCCACGCCACTGCCCACCTCGGAAAGCACCCAAAGTACTGGTTCTCTGCTTAAGCTTCTCCTTCTTTCCCTATCCTTCACATTTTTCATTAAAATCACTAAAACTAAGTCCAATCTGTTGTGTCTGCTTTTGGGTCTGTGTGACACAGTGGAAGCCCCTAAACAAACGGATGATTTGGCCATACCATACTAATGTTTTTTTATAGTATTACCATACTAATGTTTTTTATTTATGTTTTGCTGTTTTCAGCCTCACTTTACTCGCAGTCCACTTTACTGGAGTCCAAATACCAAACTTGAAATAAAGTGCTGTGAGTCCTACACCTGATTTTCATGTAAATCCCCTTAAATTAGAGCAGAAAATTTGCACTTTCAGCTCATAGTCATTAAAACTCTGCAACGAACCCTACAGTAACAATTATTTTACAAAATAGCATTATTTTTTCCAAAGCAGCAACAACGCACTGATGTACTTTATACAAAAGACTGACTTTAGTGCTTTGTATACTATAGTATAGTATGTAATCTTCTCAGGCAGACTTCTGTGAAAGATTGTTCCAGTAGAGGATGTCTACTCACATTACCATAAACACAGTTACAGAATGAATAAATTAAGAAAGAAAGAAAGAAAAAGAAAGCTTATTTTTACCATTGTATTTTTTATAACAGTAAGTAGAATCGCAGTAATCAATACCGTGTTACTGTTACATCACAAAACCCCAAAATAATGACAGTAAAATAAAACTGCATCAGCAAATGGTGCATCAGGATGGTTGATTTATGAATACCTCCTTCTTTTAGGGTCTGACTACATCACCTGATTCACATCACAGGTAATGTCATCCCATAAGCAACAGTAAATTTCTTGAAATTATAAACTGATCCTACCTCAAAGAATGACGTTTACCTGAGATCTGTTAATGTTTGACTATTTCATCATCAGTCAAATACACTCCCTGTTCGGCAATCGCAGAGTGTATCATAGATACGAAATAGAAAAAGAAGGACATAGCAAAAGAACAGCCCTCCCTGTTCTGGTCAGTAATCGAGTATGTATAGGAGATGCACAGAAAGATCCAGAGCGTGCTGCCAGTAGTCCACTAGCACATGAAAAAAGCACAAGCGAAACAAAAGTTTCCACTTTTATGACTTAGTAATTTATATTTAACAAATGACTATATATTTAGATTTGATCTGGGTATTTGGAGATCATTTGCTCATTACATTTGACACAAATATTCATTAATAAACCTAAGATTATAAAGTATACTATATTTTAAAATGTACTGAAGAAAATATCCATGACTCAACATGACAACAATCCAAAACACAACACTATGCAATGTGTTGATATACAGTGAGTGTGTGAATGTTGTGGATCAGCCAGAGCCTGCATGTTAATCCAAATGAACATCTCTGTTGAGACCAGCAGTACAGCAACACTTCCAAACCCACATGACAGATCTGAATGCTGAACATTTTATGCAATTATGTAAAAGCACATATAAATACATATTAAAGAACAATTAAAATGAAATGAATCAGTTTAAACTAGAAGGAATTGCCTGTGTACTGTACAGAGCTACACTTGCCCTGTAAAGCTTAAAATGCTCTTTCGTTTAAGCCACACCCACTCGGTCTGTCATACTATATAACACACACATGCACAATCTCACACACACCACACAAAATCAGAAAATTCATTCAGTTCTGTCTCTCTCCCTCTTGGATAGTAAGGAAATGGCAGAGGCCTGTATTTCAGTAGACTAGATGTCAGTGGATAAGTTCAGCTTTCCAGTGTGTCTGGATCTCCTAAAGGGTCCTGTAACTATTCCCTTTTGGCCACAGTTTTTGTAAGGTGTGCATTAATGACTTCTGTGATCGGAAGGATGTGAAGGGCGTCTACGGCTGTCCTCAGTGTGAGAGACTTTTGCGGAAAGGCCTGTTCTACACAGGAACACCATGCTGGCTGAAGTGGTGGAGTAACTGAAGGGGACTGAACACCTGCTTCAAGCTGCTTCTCGTTCTCACTGTTATGCTGGACCTGGAGATGTGGAGTGTAATTAAATGTGACGATAAAATGACACTTATTCAGGACAGTTACTTTGTTTTAGGTCTTTGATATTTTAGTTTGCTTTAGATGCAATATCTCTACTTTACACATAAAGGTGTTAATTGTTTGTAGAAAATTTATTTAAAAGTTTATTTATCAGAATGAGCTAAAGGAGGAGCAGATAAAAAAAAATAAAAAATCAGGAGAAGATCCAGGAGAAGCAGAAGAAGGTTAAGATTGAAAACACACACAAGGGGACAGTGGGAGTGTACCTTTGTATAGAGTTCCCTTTTAAACATTAACTGTGTGTGTGCGTGTGTGTGTGTGTGTATGTGTGTGTGTGTGTGTGTTCTAACAGTAGCGTTCACAGGCAGCAGTAGATGAGAGTTAGAGGATCTTTACTGAGCTGATCAGCTTCATGGAGAAAAAGCGCTCGGAGGTGACGGAGCTGATCAGAGATCAGGAG
>JAQMYJ010030625.1:0-11606 GCA_030014305.1 Clarias laeviceps | reverse complement strand
TTGAGGTGGTTTGGACATGTTCAGAGGAGAGATTGTGAATATATCGGTAGAAGGATGCTGAGGTTGGAACTGCCAGTAAGGAGGTCTAGAGGAAGATCAAAGAGGAGATTTATGGCAACATCACATTAAAGGTGTAGGACGAGGCGTGAAGCTAGAGTTGGGGATGTGCGTGTGTGTACTTTTACAACAGCACTGTTAGAATAAACTGTTACACCCTCTAATGCATTATTTGAACAATACTTCACTACCAGAAGGAGTATACTATTATAATAATGGCAAAAATTGACAGACCAATATAGTCATTAGGTCCTTTGGAGGTCTAAACTGTTGACCAGCAGTATTCAATGCTAGAGGGCAAACTGTCTTAACTTCTCTCCACCCAAGAAAGCTCCCATCTATCATAGACCTTTTGCTGGTTGCATTCCTGCATTTGAAAATTTAATCTACAGATTTTAAATTTGAATATCGTGCAATGTAATGTAATGAGTAATTTATTTCAGTAATGCAACCTAAAAGGTGAAAAATATGAGACTCATTACATGCAAAGCAAGATAGTTCAAGCCATGATTTGTCATAAATGAGATGATTATCGCTTACAGCTCATGAAAACCTTTGCATGTAATGAGTCTCACATATATTAGTTCCACCTTTTAAGTTGCATACTGAAATGAATAAACTTTTGCACAATATTCAAATTTTTTGAGCACCTGTACTGCTACAGTTATTTAGAATTTTTGTAATTGATAGTCCCCTTGGCAACCACATGTGTATGTGAGCGTAAATGAATTATTAACACAGGCCTGTTTTACCTTGTGGATCAACGTTGATCTCATCAAGATTCCTTCCTTTAAACTCGGACAGCTGTCCTCGTTCCAGGGCCATGAGGACTTTACTTATCTTCGCCAGCTGCAACGTCCCTTCAGGCAGTCTGTAATACTGACGATGTACTCTGATATCATGCCCAAGAAAGTCCGCAAGGTCATCCATTTCATTGTCCTTCAGATTGAGAACCTTAGACATTGTGGCCATGTGTTTTCTCAACTTGGTGGAGGATAATGCTTCTGGATGCTCTGCCCCACAGTTTAGAGCAATCTGCCGAATGACATCTGATCCTCTGAAGTGGCTAAGCGCTTGTGGCCTCCCAAACATGAAGGGATTCTCATCCAGCACATCACAATTACGGCGACATTTGACAAGTAACTCCATTGATGCCAGCATATCAGGTGTAAGGAGAATAGGGACCTTTCTTCCACGTTTGCCTTTTATTTCTATTCACTGGAAGTGCTTACAAAGTTTCTTCTCGAGGTCAGATAAAGCAAGCTCAACATCTGGATGAGTTGACGAGGTGTCTCTCAATGTAAAAGCATTGATCGACATCTTGGATACCTCTCCTTCTCTTCTACGGTTAAAGAGTATCACGTCACAAAGTGTGATTTTAGCAAGTTCTGCCCAGTTCTTCTTACTTGGCTCTTTTCTAAGTTTTGTTTGGCACTCCAGGCTTTGTATTCTCAGGTGCTGGTGCATCTTCTTTACATCTTCAGTAAAAGGAAGTAGTTGGGGAGCATTCCATTTTGCCTCACTCAAGTTCCTGAGGGCCTTCGATGACACACACTCACTCCATTTAGTGTCACAGATTTGCTTGAACGTGCGCACATTGTGAATGGCACTCATCACCACAGATCATGGCTTCACATTCTATAACATCAGCTATTTTCTTGAGGTTGTGGCCTAACTTCAGAGCCAAAGATGGTGTTTTGTATGCGTGTGTTTCTTCATTCAAGCCAGCCACAATTTTCACAGCTTCAATCACATGAGGGAAATTAGCTGGTACAAAGAAATCAGATAGTGTCTTCAACTTGACATTTTTCTTTCCTTGGAGCACTAGTCGCCCAGTCTCACGCAACTTTTGTCTGATATATTCATGTTTCGTGACATGTCCATGTTTATTGAAGAGATGCTCCCCTAATTTTAATATGTATTTTTCTTTGCGGACAACATTTGTTACCTCATCATGCATGCATTGTAGCAGTTTCTAAAACTGTGCATTCACACTGTCTGGAACTGGCTCAGCATATCTACATAGAGCCTGGACTCTGGACATTCCTGGCTTTAAATCTTTAACTTTCCTGCTGAGCGGACATCTTTGCATGTGCCTCCATAGTGATCTCCTCTTGAGGTAAGCATCGCAGTTTATACAATGCAAGTAATCACTGGCTCTTACAGGTGCATTAGCTTGTTGACGAGGTATTACCTGTCCTTTTCCTTCTTTAAGCACCTGATTATTATGAGCACGATTCCCTCTATTTCTCAATAAATCCAACTGTATTTTTCGCTCTTTAGACCCGACCGGACATGCAACTGCTTTAGCCACTTCTGGCTTATCTTTATGTATTGATTCCAAATGGCGTGCCATTTTGCTAAAAGGCTTAGAGCAAAACACACAGTAGAACCTTTTGGTGTACAGTCTTCCGCCATGGTCTTTCTTCTTTAAAGTCATCACCGTCACATCAGAACTACCGGTTGAAGAGGTGTCTCTGGTGTCAACTGGGTGAGGTGAAGACGAGTCTCTGTTATTAGCATCAGGTGAAGACGAGTCTCTGTTGTCTCTGGTGTCACCTGGGTGAGGTGAGGACGAGTCTCTGTTGTCTCTGGTGTCACCTGGGTGAGGTGAAGACGAGTCTCTGTTCTCAGTCAGCAAACTGGAATGTGTCTTTCTCTTGAGTGTTTTAGAAGCAGCTAAAAAAAATTTCCGTACCTTTTGTTTCTTAATCTTCTGCCGTTTTATATTTTCTGCTAAACTGTCACTTTCATCTGAATCGTCACTTTGTTTCTTTAACTGATGGAATATATTCATCCTCACTGACCTCAGAACTTGATGGTAACTGAGATCGTTCTGTTGTGGATCCAAGCATTGGTCTGTTTAGCTAAAAAAAAAAAAAAAAAAGAGTTAAGTTGTGATTAAGTATTTTGTTAAATCACAATCAAGCATTTAAAGATAAATATTAGCAGGGGTAATAATGGTGGCCGAAGCAGCATTCTAACATTTTAGAATGGAAAATGGGAGTGCACATGACCACAAGGTCAGTGCTCAAATCTCAGACTTGGGATTCGACCACTGACCTTGTGGTTATGTGTACTCCCATTATTTTCCATTCTAAAATGTTAGAATGCTACTGCTGCTACTACTACAACTACTTCTCTTACTGCTATCATTTAACTAAAATTATCTTCTAAACTAAACACAATCATACATCACTACCTAAACAATGGTATACCTAATTTAATTTAAGAATCTATCATTGCATCTCTAACTTTACAAACCTTGAAAGCCTTTTGTGAACTTGACTAAAATGACATTATATTTACTAATGGCACACACAAAAGCATATAACGACAGGAAACGAGTTATTTCACTCCTCTTACTCTTAAATACATTATTAAAAGGCGTAGTACAACTAACCTTTGTATTCAGGGTCTCATTTAAACACTTCTCATAACGTTGCAGACACAAATTATGATGTGCTCTGAGTTTCTGAAGACGAAGCGAGTGACGACTTTGAGTCTGCAAACAGAGAAACCATAGTTTAAAAATGTTGACAACTGTAAAGTCAAATCCCTTGTATTTCCTAACTATTTTTAGCTGCATGTTATCATGTTAGCTAAGAGAGTAGAGAGACTTAAAGGAGGGAACAAAAAGAGAGAATGACAAACAGCAAAGTATTTCATTTTGACAGCTGCTCAACAGCTCGGTTCTGCACGTCCCCTGCACACTCAACATGCTTTCCGCGCATGCACGCAACACCCTTTTGCAGTGTGTGCTCAACTTTGTCCAGTGATACAAAACTGCCACAAAACTAGCCAATCACAGACTTGTACACACTACTTCTGATTGCTAATTTCCTCTAATTTATATACGATTATATATAATAATGATATAATTTTATTTTAACTTTATTTTGATTGCGTACAGCTGCTTTGATAATGTCCATTTTAAAAGCACTATACAAATAAAATTGAATTGAATTCCGTTATGCGGTCAATAGTGCCAGCTGATTAGAGAAGAAACTGCCAATCAGAAGTAGTTGTGGAAGTTTGTGATTGGCTGGTTTAGTGGCAGTTTTGTAACACTGGACAAAGATGAGCGAGCGTACATGCAGAGTCGAGCGCGCAGAGCAAAGAGATGTTGCATGCATGCGCGGAAACCCTGTTGAGTGCGGAGAGGAGACACTGCAAGCACAGAGTGCTTTGTCTGCCTTCAAAATGTCCCAACGCTCAGGAATGTCACAGGACTATAACGCCATAGCAAAGGGCCTTTGCATGAAGTGAATCCTTGCTGCTGTGACAAGAACATCCTTTAAGCACATGCAGCTTGAAAACATGACATTTGACTCAATCTTTTAGTAGATATGTCGCAGTGTATCCAGTCATGCTTTACTCTGAACAATCTAATTCTGTTCACTAATTTGACGTTGCATAACACTATATTACACATTGGACAAACAATCCCAGGATGTCTGCTCCAAATTACAACAGTCTCAAAGTAAATGTGTTGCCTTTAACTTGCTAAAATGTAATATGTGGACATGATTAATGCTAAAAAATTCAATATAAATGGAATATAAATTGGAATATCCTGTTGTGCAAAATGACGACATATCCTACCTCTTTGCTCTGCTCTGATCAGGCTTAAAGCCTTCTGTAACATCAGCACCTGCAAATACAATTACAAAATGTTAATTTGGTTCAAGATGAATCAACAATCCTACTTGAGGCTGTTCAATCTCTAATGTTTCATTTACAGTAGATTCTGTTTTGTCCTTATATAAATAGCCTAAACTCTAAAAGACTGCTTCATTTGGGATAAGCCAACAGTGTGGCCATTTTGGCAAAACCTGTAATTCCACCAAATTCAACAAAATGAGTTAATTTTAAAACAATAAAATTACTCAAATATAACTTCAAATACACTCTGCGTTTACCTACAGTAATGATGTGTCCACTGAAACTGTTAGACATCTGTATTTGCACTGCAAGATGCAGTTTTACCTCACTGACAATTACATCTGTGACCTGTTATCAACTTACACACACTTTGTTAATGACCCTCAGTGAATCAGACTGACAACAATTAGTGACCGTCTATCTAGTTGCATGCTGTAGATAAAAACAGACAAGAGAAAGCTAGTGATTGGTCTTTTTGTGGTTGTAGTAGAACTCAACAGGAAGGTTTGATCACTGCAGGTGGTAGTAACATGAGAGGCAGTAGAGACTTTCTGACACCTTCCTTTTGAAGGTGTTGGGTGCTTCCCTGCTTCCCAACACCTTTCCAGGGAAACACTGCGCCAGAAATAGTCTAAAGCAGGGCAAGCATGAAGCTGTCTGAATTTTTTAGATTAGTGTTATTTGTATCTCTGCATACTACTGAAAGCAATGAACATGCCTTATTTATATGCTCAAGGGCACACGTCACAGATGCTTTAAGTTACACCTGGTCTGGAGTTATTATTATTAGAATTAAGACAGGAAAAAACTAACAAATATGGAGTATTAAGAAGCAACGTCCTCCGTTTAATTATTTTCAAATGGAGCTTAGAAGATTCACCCATGTTTTTTGTTTTGGTTTCTTGTCACTTATGATGGACAACTTGAAAGGGTATGAACAGGGGCTGGGTGTTAAAAGACAGACATAAAGAATCATTGACAGGGACTACATTGGACATTGAATTTTCTACTTCGTTGTGCGTTTTTTAATTATTATTATTATTATTTCTCTGAAGTTGCAGATTTTAGTTTTAAGACGTCATTGACAGTACACTTAGTACAGTACAAACTACTTAGTACAACCCACACACTACAACCTCATATCATGTGGTTACATCTCCCGTTTCTTACCTGTGCACTCCACTAGCGGAGTCGATACTTGGGTCATCCTCCTGTCAGCACAAGGGGAACAGTCCGTTCCACTGGATAATTTGGCAGTATATTGATGACATTGTGACATGATAGCCTGGGATGCTGAGAATCAGATTTTGACTGAAACTAAATGCTCTTTTCTGGTCTTGAAGCTGCATTATATAGTAAAGAGATCTACCCCCCCTCCCCTCCCCTCCCCCTCTCTCCTGCTGCCATGTCAAACCTCTTGACCCACGTGAAACACACCTGCACTCTGTTTTAGGCAGCACGAGAGTGTCACCATGTGATTTTATTTTATTAATAATGAGAAGCGCTACAATATCTACCCACATGAGAACCTGTCCACGTGCAGAGCCACTAATTAGCTGCAACTCGGCGTCATTGTTACCTAACGGTAGTGACATTAAACTTAAACACTGCACCGTAACCTGCTAATATAATGTGCAAACATGACGCGAGTAAACTTAACAGGACGATACAATATTGGGAGCTCAGTATAAAAAGTGTAAACTTACCATTTCGTCCGGCGCTGCACGAGCTCTCACCTCCTCCGCTCAGGAGCCGCAATGAAGTTATAAAGCGCGCGACACACTGCGGGATGCCGTGGGAACAGCCAGCGTGGAAAATTACTGCGCAATCGATAGAGGGGAGGGGGAGGGGCACGGTGGGGACTTAAAATGTCAGGATCCGTGTAATGAGAATGCATGATGAAAAATTACCTGCTCAATTGGAAATGCAATTTCTCAAACTGTTTAAACATGTAAACAAAAATTTTTTTTTAATAAATGACAATGTATATGTAAAACAAACATTTATAATGAAGTTAACATAAAATGGAGACAATCCCTAGGCATGTCTGAACATGTCTTGTAGCTAAGGTAACCAAAATGTTCAATAAGCAGTAACAAAATGATCATGGACCTCGCTTCCTACGGCCTAAACAGGAAAAGGACAATTCAGATTGCTCTTAGTGCAAAGTTTAAAAGCCAGCATCTGTGATGGTATGGGGTGTGTTAGTGCCCATGGTAAGGGTAACTTGCACATCTGTGAATGCACCATTGATGCTGAAAGGTACATACAGGTTTTAGAGCAAAAAATGCCGCCATCCAAGCGACGTCCCTGCTCATTTCAGCAAGACATGCCAAGCCCCGTTCTACACATGTTACAACAGCATGGCTTTGTCATGAGAGTGCGGGTACTCTTTTATTAGACTGGTTTGCCTGCAGTCCAGACCTGTCTCCCACTAAAAATGTGTGGAGCATTAAGAGGCGCATAATATGGCAGTGCAGATCCCTGACTGTTGAGCAACTGTAGAATACATCAAGCAAGAATGAGAGAGAATTCCATCTACAAAGCTTGTGAAAATACCCCTGTCCCAGCTCTTTTGGAACATTGCAGGCATCAAATTCAACATGAGTAAAATATTTGCAAGTGACAACCACATTTCATCAGTTTCAATTGAATATGGATCAAAAAGGATTTTCAGGTCATTGTATTCTGTTTTTATTTATATTTTACACAACGTCCAAACTTAATTTGAGTTTGTACATATTAAGTAGGTTGGTTATGGCTTAAGGGTTATTAAATTGTAGCTCAAAAATGGGACATTTTTTAAACCATTCTAGGTTTTGTCACTGGTCCACCTCTTTGCAAAATGGCTTTATCAGCTCCGTTAGCATCAAGAAATACTGACTTGCTTATTAAGATAGATGAGCAAAGACAGGAGTTCCAATACAACCTTTCTATATGGAATATTTTGAGATGGTTCATGTGACAATGAGAGAAAAGATAAAGGATATTCATCTAGAAATCTAGAAAACATAGCTTCAATAATTAATAATTCATCAAATATCATTTATGATCAAACATAATTACTATGTGAATTGAATTCAATTAAGTTTTTTTTATATAACATCTCAAACAGCAAGAGAGTTTCACTCCACCTGGCACAAACATTCACTCTGACTCATGGGTGAACTGTTTAGAATTTGTAGGTCAGCGGTCAAGGTCACAACGACCTCACATACTACATTTATGGCCAGAACTAAATAGTTAATACATTAATTATGGCCACATGTCATACAAATTTCGAATAGGATGAAATGATTGAAAGTGAAACATTTAATATTCAAACAGTGTCATCTACACTGTGACATCATTATGTTCTGCAAAAACACTTTTCTGGAGTATTTCATCAGATCATTGGTGGGCCTGTGCTCACTAAACAACACCATGCCTTCAGTCTCATTTCAGTAGGGAGTGTTTGCAAAACGATAGTAGTTACGTGTATGTAACTCAAATTCTTTGTTGACTCAGAAGATCAGCTGTGCTGGTACTGTCCATACACAGTTGTACTCACAATGGTTGTATCCACCACATGACTGGTTGGTGGGATAGGCCAAAAGGGTCGACATTTTGAGCAGCATCCTACTCTCCACCACCTGCTCCAAATGTTCCAGACCCCAGCACAGAGCCAACCTTCCTGATCAGTAATACTGGACTCATCTACATATGGTGCAAAACTGTTTACTGTATTCTCCCCTTATTTTTCACTGCCCCATTTTCGTGACAAATCCGATAAAAGCATACCCAAAATAAAATGGTGGCAGATCTTAAGTTATAAGGGCTACATTATTGAGCTTGGTGTGATTGGAAAAGAAACACTTTCTAGTTCGCTAAGAAAAAGTCAGATAAGTAATACTGAAGCAGACTGATAGAGACACAAACTCTAGATTGATTCTTGCCTAGATTTTATGTTATTTTGACTGAAAAGTGATCAGAAGACATGTATCTGGTGAACCAAGTGACAAAATGGATTAACAGTTACAATTCTTGATCAAAATGCTACTAAATAAGGTAGATATATACAACAACAATTGTAAATGAACTTTCTGCATTGTAATATATAAGGCTATGGCCAGGAGGAATGCAAATTCTCTATGTGGATATCACACAATGGGACATGGTAATTAAGTAACTATATGGATGATTAAAACTGTGTGATAGCCTATTTTATATTTATATATTTAACTTCTGATCCTGCTCAGTCAAACTGTTCCTGTGAGCTCCACTCTAAGCTGCAGGCTCTGGCTGCACTGAGCGACTGCTCTGCTCTACGGGGAATTATGCTCCCTTCCCCCCACAGATAGTGGACATGTTGCTCTGGTAATTCAATCTGAAATTGATTCAGAACATTGGATTTCTGCTTTCTAACAAGGTATGGCTTGTTGACCTTTTGTTTGGGATAGACCTGTGCAATTGAGAAATATTTTTGGTAATTATGTTCGTGTCCCGCGGACGGGATAGTGATCATAAACAGTATTACGATCACTCCCTCTGTCAGGGAAGTGAGAAGCTGTGTCATGTAAAATTACAATAATACATTTTCATAAAAGTTCATAACTTTTTAAAAGATTGTCCACAGGACGTGACACAGGTGAGGCAACATGTAGTATCTTACAGTATCTTACATCGTACAGTATTTTACATCGTACAGTATCTGCTTTATCCCTTCAAATAATGGGAATTAGAACATTTAGGAGACGGATACTCAGTGCAGCGCCTATGCACACATTGTAAACACCCAAAAAATATATACATTTTTTGTTTTGATAAAATTTGTTCTGATATGTCACCATGGCAATATAGCCATCAGCTATTTTAATGCTTATTCTGACATAAGGATAATGTGTTTGCTGTGTAGCTGTTTTAGAGCAGTGCAGGTTGTGGGATTTTTATGATTTTTATGATAATTTTGGTGATTGCAATGAAACGTTTTTTTGGCATCTAACTATTACTAAGGAAATTTTTTGGAGGGAAAGCAGGGGTTTGGATGTCGGGGCAGTTACATTTTAAAGCGAAAACTCGCGCGCTCCCCGCGTTTTCTTCAGCGAATCAGAAGCTGTGGGCGGAGATATATATCACGTGCTGTACGCCTGAGTTTATTGCTCAGGTATCGTTAACACAGGTCACGTGATATGAACCAGCCAATGGGAAGCAGTCGTCCTTTAACCGTGTAGCGCGCATAGATGGTGTGCAGTCGGTGAACGGCTTGTGTGTGAATTGAGAGACTGAGTGTTGAGCTACAGGTGAGGAGGAGAGCAGACCGAGTCTCTGAGGGACACAGGAGAAGACTGCTGATTCTAAACTGGCATCGTGCTTCAGTGTGAAGAAAAAATACAGACAAGCTCAAGACACAATGACGGTAAGAAATGTTTTATTGTTATTTTAATTCTTATTGTTGCTGTAAACAAAGTCTCGTTTATTTAGACTGCCGAGTTCAGGCGAGTCTCCGGTACCGTTAATGACCGTCATGTCACCGCTGAGCCGCTGCAGGGATTCACTTACACCCACTCTGTATACGGGGTGAAGGAGTCAGATGGACAGGGGGAGGGGGCGCGAGCGAGCTCTTTATGAGCATGCGCATTAAGACTTTCGAGAGGGTATTACAGTCTCATAGTGATGGGAACTCGGCGACTTGTTCATCAAAATGAACGAATCCTTTTTTTTTAAATCATTTAGTTCATTTAAACATCAATAAACAGACCTCCAGCAGGTCTACATACACAACAAAAACATTAATGTATTTAAAATTTACAATCTATCCTTATTTTAAATTCTAATTATTTTATTTTACAAAAAAAATGATAAAACAACAATGTAATACTGTGTTTGGTGTTTACGTTATTTATGTAAATATAATATGAACGATGAATGAACAATTCGGACCAAAAGACTCTTGAGATTTACTGGGTAATTCTGTTTCCTGTACACTGTAAACCCTAATGCTCGAAGTAATTAAACATATTGAGTACTGTTAACTTAAAAAATTACAATTGGTTCAAATTTATAGACCTTGAGTATTTATAACTTTTTGGTATTTTTGAGTTTGTAGAAATTACACTTTTCAGGTTAGCTGAACACTTTTGATATTTTAAGTATCTGTAAGTACTTAAATAACAGTAACTGTCACCTTACAGTTCCACCAACTTAAAATCTTTCAGACTAGCGATTTTTGTGTGATGTCATCAGGGCAACAGGGCACTGGTGGCTCAGTGGTAGGTGTTTCACCTGCCATGTGAAAGGCCTGGGGTCGATTCCCAACAACTGTGTGAACCCTTGTGCCAAGCTTGTGTGCGGACCGGATTGTCTGCTGTAGCGACCCACTGCTGGGAGCAGCCGAAAGACCAACAATTTATTTGATTTGCAACATCTAAAAAAATAAGATAATTGCTATTAAATAGTAATAGGCTACTCAATAATGCAATTAAAGAACTATTAATATGAATGAGTTCAACAAACTCCAAAACTCATAGTTCCGTTTAGTGCTGGACAATAATTCAATATCAATATATATTGCAATAAAATTTTAAAAAAAAACGGTGATAAGTGGAGATTATCCACTTATAAACCACACACTAGTATAAAAATATAACACAAACAAAAACGTAAATTAAAAAAATATCACTGAACATATATTGAGTATTTGTAAAACAAAGGAAAGAACAATAAGTTCATTATTCAAAGTTATTCAGATCAGTGTAAAGGTAGTATGATTTTGAAAGTGCTATAACTCCACCTGGCACAGTTTCACCCCAGTGGAACAATCTGACTACATGCAGTGCCATGGAAAAGTATTTGCCCCTTTCTAGAAACCTCTAGAGCCTGTCATAGGGTGTCATCAACACTCAACA
>JAQMYJ010030624.1:0-11611 GCA_030014305.1 Clarias laeviceps | reverse complement strand
AGAGCAGAGTGTGGTGTCCTGTTTGGCAGGAGTTGCAGTGTTGAAGCACACTCCTGAGGATATTTTGTATGTTTTTTTCATTTCTTATCAGAGAGAGTAATAAATAAAGCCACAACTTGGAACTCGAGGTTGGCGTGTCTTTTGTTAAACACAACGCAGAGGAGGAGGTAGAAAGACCTCGGTTACACTGGTGCCGTGAACTGTTCGTCTGTTCGGCGTTTGCTGAACGCCTGGGTTGCTGTTGCTGAGTGGGGCGTCCTGCTGAGACCTGGTGCGGAGCTGGTACCAGAGGTCTGCGGTCGCGGCCTGCTAGAGCTGCAACGTGGTCGTACGTCGTCGCTGTCGAGTGGTTGTGTGCTGGTCATCATCCGGAGCTGAACTCGCGTGTCTGCTGCAAGAGGACACCGTGCACGTATCTTTTACAAAAAAAAAAAAAAAAAAAAAACTCTGATGTGTATTATTATGGTTGTTATCTTGTAAATGCATTTAGTAAGGGTGATTTAGAACAGTGTTTGATTCTGTGAATCTTTCATTTTTTTTCCTATCTTCTGTCTGTTTTATATATTTCTTTTCCAATTGTATTTTGAGTAGTTTGGTTGCTATGGCTGAGGGGGCATCTGCTAGCACCGGTAGCTCTGGGCTAGCTGGGGTGGAAAAAGGGGTGGATAGTGGGTACGGTAGTGTTGGGAGGGGGAGGGGCTCTCTCACGTGTAGTACTCCAGGGAAACCTGATTTGTCATTTTCACCCGTGCCTAAGGATATATCTAGATTCCATCTCTCTGAGCCTGAGACCCCAGTTGACAGTGAGCGGGTGAGGGGGATTCATGATAATGTGAGTCAGTCTGTTAATGCCAACCCTTTGGATAATGCTCAGCATGGTTCAGTATCCCTCGCTGCAGACCATTCCTCATGGGGTGGTACCCTTATTGATGCAACAAAATTGAATATCGTGCTTAAGTCTGAGAGGAAAGAGCCGCCATTCTTTAGAGGGGATGGTACTGATAAATTTACTCTATGTGAGTGGGAGGGATTGATGAGGGGTTATCTCAGTAAGAGTGGTTACACTGGAAGGGATCTAGTGGATGAACTTCTTAGCAGATTGATGGGCCGTGCTAGAGATGTTGTTCGTATTTGGTTACGTAATAATGTTCAGGTATCTGTTTCCGGTAATGTGGATGCCGTTTTTAGTATTCTCAGGCAGCATTTTGACAGTGTTGTGCACTCTGGTATGCCTCTGGCTGATTTTTATGCTACCACACCATATGTAAATGAACAATCGCTTGATTACTGGATTAGGCTAAACAAAGCTGCTGAGGTAGCAGAACAGGCTCTGGGTAGTGTGGCCAATTCGTTAGGACTGCAGGCTGTGGAAGTCGCTGCCATGTTTGTCAGACATTGCCCTGACCGTGACCTGTCTATGATGTTTCTTAGCAAGCCACAGAGTGAGTGGACGGCGAGTGAAGTTCAGGCCCGTCTTGATGAATATTTGCGGTGCCACAAGAGACAGGGGGGGTCATGTGTTGCAGCACGCTGCTGTTGCCGTTAATGAGAGTGTGAGTGGCAATGTGCCGTCTGATGAGCTAGTGGGGGTGGGCGTGTCGGATAGTGCAGCATCAGAGAGCGCCACAGTGGACAAGCTACTGGATATGTTGGAGAAAGTTTTAGCGTGCAATGTTCAGGCTGCTCAACGCCACCCTGAGCAGAGTTTGAAACGTAATTTGAGATGTGATGTGTGTCAGGGTTCTGATCACTCTACTCTGTCTCATTGCAGGGGGCACGGATTGTGCTTTTCATGTTTTAGTTCGGAGCACACACGCGCGCAGTGTCAGAGTAGGGCTCGGGGTGCGAGGCGTGCTGTTGGCTCTGGGACTGCGGGGCATGCACGGAGACCCGGGCCGGCTCAGGGAAACTAGAGGGCCTCCATTCGGAGGAGGGCAGTGGCAGGCCTCTTGGTTTAACCTCCAATATAAATGAAGACATTGAGTCTGTGTATTCGTATCTGTGTGAAACATTACCGAAATCAAGTACAGTAGTCATGCAGAACACTATGAGGGTCTCCAAAAGGGACAATCTGTTTTACACGTCTGTGTTGGTGCAGGGCAAAGTTGAGTTACAGGGGATGTCGGATACGGGGTCGATGGCGACCACGCTTAGTGCTGATGCTGTATCGCGTCTGAGGGAAGCAGGTGTGTTGCCGTGTGAGTCTCCAGCTCCTGTTGATGTTGTCCTAGTTGGATGTGGGGGTAAACAGACCAGCCCCCTGGGGATGTGTGTATTGAACATTGAACTGTATGGGTTCAATTTTGAGGTACCTGTCTTGATTGTGGAGGGCCAGGTGGACCCGTTCATTATTGGTACGAATGTTTTGAAACCTTTGATCGGACAATTTAAGTCTAGTGATGCTTTCTGGCGGGTGGTGAGCCAGCCAGATGTTGCGGGCCAGGATGACAATAGCCAGTTTTTGCGTCTTCTGTCTAGTCTGGAGAGGTGGAGAGGTGGGTCTATCCCAGATAAAGTAGGCACACTGAGGCTGAGAAGTGCAGTCACGCTACAGCCCATGTCGGAACATCTTGTGTGGGGTAGGCTTCCGCCTAAGACGCATATCTCTGTTGGCAGCACGGTTGTTGTGGAGCCCAGCACCTCACGCTGTATCAATAGGCAGATTCTGGTTGGACGTGTTGTCTCGCCCATGTGGGGAGATGGGTGGCTGCCAGTCAAAGTTGTCAATCCCATGTCTGTGGCAGTGACTTTGCGCAAAAATGCAAAAGTGGCTGATGTGTATCCATGTGTCGCACTGGAAGATTTTGATCAGGAATTGATTTCACAGCAGGTGACTAAGGTGAGTGCGGGCAGTTCTCATGCCAGCTTATCTCTTAGGAGTGATTCTGGTAGTGGTGTGGGTCATGGTGCTGGTTCACTGCTGGATCTTGGGCTGGGTTCCATACCCATTGAGGGTTGTCAGGTCTCTGCTTATTGGAAGGACAAATTGGTTGATCTGATAACAGAGTATGAGTCTGTCTTTTCTCGTCACCATCTTGACTGTGGGGAGGCGCGTGAGTTTTGTCACAGGATTAGGTTGACGGATGATCGTCCCTTTCGGCTGCCATATCGCAGGTTGTCCCCAGCACACTACCAGAAGTTGAAGGAGACTTTGGATGAGATGGAGGAGAAGGAAATTATGAGGAAGTCTTGTAGCGAGTACGCTTCTCCTCTGGTGTTAGTGTGGAAGAAAAATGGAGATCTGCGGATCTGCACTGACTTTAGGTGGCTTAATGCGCGCACCGTTAAAGATGCCCACCCACTCCCGCACCAGGCGGATGTTCTTGCAGCTTTAGGTGGAAATGTATTTTTTTCCACCATGGACCTCACGTCTGGCTATTACAATGTACCATTACATGAGGGTGACAAGAAATATACAGCCTTTTCATCGCCACTAGGGCTGCATGAGTACAACAGGCTACCGCAGGGCCTGTGTAACTCTCCTGCCACCTTCATGAGAATGATGCTCTCTATCTTTGGTGATCAAAATTTCTTAAGTCTCCTGTGCTATCTGGATGATTTATTGGTGTTTGGGAAGTCAGAAGAGGAGAGTTTGCAACGGTTACGCATGGTGTTTGAGCGGCTGAAAGAGCACAACCTAAAGCTGTCGCCTGCTAAGTGCAACTTCCTCAGGAGGTCTGTGAAATTTTTAGGGCATATAATTGCGCAGGACGGTGTTGCTAGTGATCCAGATAAGGTGGAGGCTACTGTGAATGTCTCACAGTCAGATCTGATGGAGGCTGATGGAGTCACACCATCAGCAGGTAAGCTCCGCTCCTTTTTGGGTATGGTAGTTTACTATCAGCATTTCATTGAGAATTGTTCTGTGATTGCGAAGCCACTTTTTGAGCTTACGGGAGGGTCTAAGCGACCACGAAGAGGCAGGGGTGTGAGCAGACCTGTGCGGCAGAGGAGGCTCTGCCCTCAGGACTGGTCCTCTGAGTGTGCAGAGGCTTTCCAGGGTCTTAAGTCTGCGCTGGTGGGTTGTGTGACTCTGGCGCATCCAGACTTCTCAAAACCCTTTCTCTTGTCTGTTGATGCTTCCACTAGTGGACTTGGAGCTGTACTGTCTCAGGTGCAGCCTGGCGAGAGCAAAGCGCGGCCTATTGCATTTGCAAGTAAGTCATTGAACCATGCCCAGTCTAAATATCCTGCTCATCGGCTTGAGTTCTTCGCTATGAAGTGGGCTATCTGTGATAAATTTAGTCACTGGTTGCGGGGTCATAGGTTTACTGTGTGGACCGATAATAACCCACTTAAGTATGTTCTGACAAAGCCAAAACTTGATGCTTGTGAACAACGCTGGGTAGCTAGGCTGGCAGCTTTTGATTTTGACATTTTGTACATACCGGGCCCTAGGAACGTGGTTGCAGATTCTCTGAGCAGGGAGCCGTTTGTGAGACCCAGGGTTATGCATCGCCTGACTAGAACGCCGTATGTTGAGCTGCTTGAGGCAGCAGAGAGCTTGCAGGTGGGTTCAGTTCAGGACATGTTTCGTCTGTCCTCTGAACTTTCTGAGTTGAGAGAGCAGCGAGCAGCCTCTGTATCTGACGAGGAGTGTGGTGTGATCACGTCTGCCGCTCAGTGTGTGTTAGGGGGTAAAGTCTCACGTGATGAAGTGTCAGCGGTGTTGCAGTCCTCTCGTAACTGGGAGCACGCTGCTAGACTCGGGGCGATCTCTCATACCCAGCAGCTACAAGCCATGTCTATGGCTGGTCAGGATACCTTGCCTGTCTTTAGTCGTGAGGAGCTGTATGACAAGCGGTGTCAAGATCCCACTATTTCTAGAGTTCGGTTCTTTGTCGACAGGGGGCGGCGCCCGTCCAGACGGGAGCGGGTGCATGAGTCTCAGGAGACATTAAGGACTCTGAGACAGTGGGGTAAACTCACAGTACGGTTGGGTGTGCTGTATAGAGTGTCAAAGAATCCTGTGTCTAGGAGGAACGTTTTTCAGTATGTCGTACCTGAAGCACTGAGCTCAGCAGTATTAGTAGGGGTGCATGATGAAGCGGGCCACCAGGGCCAGCAGCGTACTCTGTGGCTGGCTAGGCAGAGGTTTTATTGGGATACTTTGGAAAAGGATGTGAGACATTATGTGCACAGGTGCAAAAGGTGTATTGTGAGCAAGGCTCCGGAACCCGAGGCCAGGGCCCCTCTCGTGTCGATATCTACCTCGGCTCCTTTGGAATTGGTCTGTATTGACTTTTGGTCTGCCGAAGGCTCGAACAACAAGTCTGTGGATGTTTTAGTGGTTACTGACCATTTCACTAAACTGGCGTGTGCATTCCCCTGCCCTAATCAGTCTGCTAAGACAGTTGCCCGTGTTCTCTGGAACAAATTTTTCTGTGTGTATGGGTTTCCTGCTTGTATTCACTCGGATCAGGGGGCTAACTTTGAGAGTTCTTTAATTACAGAGCTGCTTTTGTTGGCTGGGGTGGACAAGTCTCACACCACTCCATATCACCCCATGGGGAATGGTCAAGCAGAGAGGATGAACCGCACGCTGGGAATATTCCACCCAGGTCAAAGGTCAAATGGCCAGAAATGCTGAACAGTCTTACATTTGCCTACAATTGTACCGTGCACGAAACCACGGGATTCCCCCCTTTCTTTCTGATGTATGGCCGCACTCCCAGGTTACCAGTTGATTTGATGTTTAAGAGTGTTCTGCTGGATGGTGACACAGTGGACATGGACACATATGTGGAGTCGCTGGGGAGGGATTTGCGGGAGGCTATGGTTTTGGCTCAAGCTAATACGGAAAAGCAGCAGCGCAGACAGACTGAGCTTTACGACAGGAAGACTAAGGGTCAGCCGGTTGTCGTGGGTGACCGTGTCTTGCTCGCGAACAAGGGAGAAAGAGGGAAGAAAAAGTTGGCTGATGAGTGGGAGGGCACACTGTACACTGTCATTTCTAAAAATGATCATGTTCACACCTACCAAATTAAGGCTCCGGCTGGGAATGTGAAGACAGTGCACCGAAACTTGATTTTGCCAGTTAACTTCCTACCACTTCCTGAAACAGATGAGCGAGATGACCAGATGTCATTTTCTGGTGGTAGTATGAGCGTACCTGATAGCCAGCAGGCCAGTGTGGAAAATGACACTGATGACAGGACTGTGAATTGGGTTGCCAGTCTTTCCAGTAGCTCTAGTGTGAGTAGCCGGGACTCAGGGGCTCTTGGGTCAGTGTCTGTTGACGGACGGGATAGTACAAACTCTGGGAACGAGGGATTGGATAGTCATTCAATGGTTTCACTGAGTAAACATTCCGTCCATGCCACCGCTGATTGGTGTACGGTCGATGCTCTATCCACTGAGCCCATACCGTCTGTTAGTCCTCCTGCACTTATGGATGCCCCCTCTACTCATGTGTCACCAGGTCGGGTGGGGCTGCGTACCAGGCGGGGTAGGTTGATAAGACCAGTCAATAGGCTCATACAGACCATGGCTGCTTAGTGGGTTAGATGCCTCCTTGGGAGAACTCGTTAGACAGTTTATTTTATTGTCCTTTTTGTGGGTTGTGTAGCATATGTCATGTGATAAGTTTCCTTTCATATACAATTTTTTTTTTTTTGTTTTTGTTTTTCAAATTTCTCTTTGATTGTACCTCACTTGTGAGTGAGGAATGTGTCCATTTCATGTGTGTCCATCTATCGACTGTTTTGATACTTGGTAATGTGCTCCAAGTGGTGAGGTGTATATGGCACCTCTACTGAGATTGGTTTGGGGGGTCTAGCTCCGGCCCCTCTCCTTTCGAGTCCTTCACTGGACAGCATCTTTAGCTGACGGACTGTCAATGTCCATGTTTGTGGGGTACATTGGTCTGTGGTACACATTTGATGTATTTTTTTTTTTTTTGGTTGTTGTTTTTTCTTCTCTTTTGGGGTTGTTTTACTTGGTGTCTAATGTGATTAGAAATTCAGTGAAGTCAGTGGGGGTGAGTGTAGCAGGAGGCAATATGTGTTTCACTGAATTTCCCCCCATTTTCTCAGCATTTGCTTCCGAGTATTGGCATTTGCAGCACTTCAGTGCATTTTCAGGCAATCAGGGGGCGTGGTTTTCTCACGCTGGGTACTTAAACGTGTGCGCGTCCATTTTCCTGCCTCTTTTGGTGAAACTCTTAGAGCAGAGTGTGGTGTCCTGTTTGGCAGGAGTTGCAGTGTTGAAGCACACTCCTGAGGATATTTTGTATGTTTTTTCATTTCTCATCAGAGAGAGTAATAAATAAAGCCACAACTTGGAACTCGAGGTTGGCGTGTCTTTTGTTGAACACAACGCAGAGGAGGAGGTAGAAAGACCTCGGTTACACAGGAATAAGAACCATCTTTATTGAAATGTATTCAAGAGTCATTTCCATTTAATGTGTGTTTTCTTTTTTCATTTAGGAGGCTGGTCCCATTCCGCCTATACATGTACAGCTGTTTGATAAAATATGTGCAATAACTGGGACATGTGGTTTTGTCTTGGAACTGTCATGTGTTTATTTTATCGGGAGATGTAGAGAGATCGGCAAAAAGTTTTGGTCTGCAAAACTTCATGTGTCGTCCCCCCCAAAAGTATAAAAAAAAAATTCTGACTTGTAGTCCGGAAAATACGGTACAAAGCTGTGAGTATTGTTGTACAGGAAAAGAACCATCTTTATTTAAATATATTCAAGAGTCATTTCAATTTAATGTGGGTTTCTTTTTTATTTATTTAGGAGGCTGGTCTCCTTCCGCCTATACATGTACAGCTGTTTGATATGTGTAATAACTGAGACATGTGCTTTTGACTTGGAACTGTCATTTGTTTCTTATTTTATCGGAAGTTGTAGCGAGATCTTATTTCGCTAAAAGTTTTGGTCTGCATCGCCTAGCCCGATATTAGTTTGTATCTATTTTTGCTGTGTCCATGTAACTGATTTGTGTACACATTTTGATTCTCAGATCGTGCAGTCTGGTCTCTCTGGCTTTGTTTCCAACACATTGAACACGGTGCCACTGTCTCTGCACCGTACAACATCACCGATCTCACCACCGTCTCGTACACCTTTCCTTCTCGGTTCAGGTAAACTTCATTCCTCTCCTTTTCAGGACATACCTCCCCAGTTTTCCCTCCATCTGTTCCTTACTGAAATGGTTGGACATAAACCATTTTAGTAAGAAGCAGAGGTCAGCAGAGGTCGGCGAACATTAATGAATGAAAAAACGGTATATATACGTAAGGTAGAATGAAAAACCAGTGTGTGTATCTACATGAGGTAACGGGTCATATATGTGCTGCTTCTTGGTAGAAACAAAAACCTGCAGCTACATGGTCCTTATGGGAACGAGTTTGACACCCCTGCCTTAAGCCCTTAACCCCAGGGTGTTAAACCCCATTTCCCAACAGGTGTGTGTGGCTGCAGGTTTCTGTTTCAACCATGCAGCGGCACACGTGATGAGTCGAGGCTTCAGGCAGTCGATTGGTCAGTCTGTACGGCGCACACACAGATTGACCGATCAACTGCTTGAAGACTCCAGTCGTCAGGTGTGCTGCTTCTTGGTCGAAACGAAAACCTGCAGCTACATGGCCCTTATGGGAACGAGTTTGACACCCCTGCCTTAAGCCCTTAACCCCAGGGTGTCCAACTCATTCCCAACAGATCTGTGTGGCTGAAGGTTTTTCTTTGTACCAAGAAGCAGCACACCTGACGACTCCAGTCTTTAGGCAGTCGATTGGTCAATCTCCATACAGTACACAGATTGATGAATCAACTGCCTGAAGACTCGAGTCATCAGGTGTGCTGCTTCTTGGTAGAAACAAAAACCTGCAGCTACATGGTCCTTATGGGAACGAGTTTGACACCCCTGCCTGAAGCCCTTAACCCCAGGGTGTCCAACTCCATTCCCAACAGATCTGTGTGCCTGCAGGTTTCTGTTTCAACCAAGCAGCATTACATCTGACGACTCCAGTGTTCAGGCACGAGGAACAAAATTGTGTAAAATGTCACTTCACAACCCCCCCCCAAGGCCACAGTGTGACTTGTAGTCCGGAAAATACGGTACACAATTGAGCATTTTGTTGTGCAGGAATAAGAACCATCTTTATTGACATGTATTCAAGAGTCATTTCCATTTAATGTGTGTTTCTTTTTTCATTTAGGAGGCTGGTCCCATTCCGCCTGTACATGTACAGCTGTTTGATAAAATGTGTAATAATTGGGATATGTGGTTTTGACTAGGAAATGTCATTTGTTTATTTTATCAGGAGATGTAGAGAGATCTTATTGTGCTGAAAGTTGGCAAAGGTTCGCAGGTTTTTCTTTCAACCCAGCAGCAGCACACCTGACGACAACTTTATTCAGATTTATTCGTTCAATTTTTGAGTGTAGTTTAACATGGTTTATCTAACTTTATTTCACAGGCTTACAGTTGTGAACATGAAGGACACCCGGTAATCTATGTGTAACCCTTTCCCCACCGGCTCGTCGAATATAACACATGGCAGTAAAACACTGAGGTAGGTACTCCTTTAACTAAAACCCATGTAGTGGTGAAAGGCACATCTCATTGTGCATTAACGTGTCAAGGGTTAAGTGTGACTCTCACTCTCCTGAAAATAATATTTAGAGGCTACCGGGAAAGCTAGGTGAATTACCCTGAGGTAAAGTAAGCAAAATATGGCACCTTATCAACTTTAAAACATGTAGAAATAAACAACTCAGTACAAACCCAATTTTGCATGTGTATTAACAGAACTTAAAATACTTTACTTAAACGTTAGAGGGGAAAAAAGCCCCGAAGGGGAAATAAATAAATTACACCAAGTACTTGGTGGGAGAAATTGTTTCATAATTTCATTGTCACGCTTTAATGGTGTAACTCTTTGAGAATAGGACAGCTTTACCTCCATCTTGTTGAATTGAAAATATTTTCTATCTGGAAGAAGTCCCTCTGGTGTTCTTCAGTCTCCACAGCACAGCAGCGATGAACAGGTAGGTAAACGCCACAATCATCAGGCGGAAAGATGCCGTCGTTTCCGCTCAGCCTCGGCTTCTCGTATGGGAGCAACAGCTACGCTAACACCGCCAGCTTCCCTTTCAACCGTAAAAAAAACTGACACTCCGTTAAGCGATAACAGTCACTAACACGCAAATCCCAGCATGGTAACCAGCGGCAGTTCACAGTCCGGTAGACGGATAAAACACGGGACCAAGAAAAAAATCAAAATCGATCTTCTCATTCTCCCGCCCATCTTCTTGTATCCCTCTGCTTCCCGCCAGCTCTTTCTCTCACGTGCTTCCTGCCAGTTCTTTTAAACATGACGAATGAAAATACAATCAGGCATTCCCATGCTCCATGGAAGAGTAACAATGATTTCTGATATTTATCAGGTCATTACACATGTTTTTGTTTCCGACAATGCTCTGACTCATTTCCATCACAATCAACATGAAAGGTAAAATTTAAAGGTTTAAAATTTAAATAGTGAGTAATATTTAGAGAATTACAGATTAAATCTAGCCTCAAAAAGTGTGACGATTTAATTGAAGATGCTTTTATGTTTTTATGTGTGTAATTTGTACTGATTCTGATGTTTTTACTCAACAACCATCAGTAGTTTTCATTGCATGACATGTGATCTCCTTTATGAAAGACATAGATTCTTATCTGAGGTATTAATTTTCTTTTCTGGATGTCTGTAATGCCATTTGTTGAAGTAATTATTCATTTTCCAAACCGCTTATTCCTAATTCAGGTCACAGGGAGGCTGGCGCCCACCTCAGCCGACTCCGGACGAGGGCAGAGTACACCCTCAGGATTCATTACAGACTGCGCCTTTGCGCCGATGGCGCATTAATTGTGTCTGTGTCCCCATACACTACTTATCTATGCACGAGCGGGGCGCATGGGAAATGTCTGTTAAAATATTGTTTATTTTAATTTTAAAAGTTAATATCGTTCAAAGAAATGCTAATAAACAAATCCAGAGAGGACATCACGCGCTGCTGAAACGACATGTTCATGGGTGTTGGATTTAAAGAACGTGGGAATGTGCGAGCTGTGTTTCGTGCCTGCCTATAGTTCCTCGCGGATGAACACATCTGTTCACATCATAGTGGGTCCTGCTCTGCGTGTGCTATCGCTGTGAGCTCCTCGCTCTCTCTTGCTCGCTCCAAGTTTTGCCAACACCTCCGTTCATCAAACTTCAATCCGGTTAGTCTGGACACAGCCACAGTTTTGTCCGACTATCTTCTAAGCTATTTAAAACTGTATTTCAACCTTCGCTAACTGGCTAACATGACAGTGTATGTGCAGCGTAACAGCGTTATTCCGGGTCATAATGATTATATAACGGTTACACACGGCTCAGTTCCGCCTAACACATGCACCCTGCTCGTGAGAAGAATTAAAGTTAACAGTTTGGAAGTTAGCGAGTTCAGTTGTGCTGAGTTCTGGAATTGATGCGACAAACCGTTTGCTTGCTGTTGTAAAAGTAAATAAGCGATTGTTTCCTCAATACCTATTAATAAAACCCTTCGTAACATTAAGACACAGAGATTCAAAACACCCCTTAATATCTTAATATCTTAATTTAGCAGTTTATT
>JAQMYJ010030623.1:0-11652 GCA_030014305.1 Clarias laeviceps | reverse complement strand
TTAGTCTAAGACTCCCAGCTAGGACTTTTTAGGCTAAGATAGGAGCTCTCTGAGAGAATTCTAAGAAGCTTTGTGAATATAGGCCCTGAAGTTTATGCAACATGGAAGTGGCCAATCTTGCTTCCTTAAAAATATTGCTAACTTCAGCCGTTTTGAACAGATGATTTTATATGTGCACCGAACATGGCCATTTCTCAGCGTTATATGGTCTCGCTTCAAACAATAATAATGGAAATGGAAATATTCACATTTCGTTATGAGTATTGATCATAAAATTGATGTAAGCTGTTAAAACCATATGATCTGTAAAAACAGTTGCTTAAATTAAAGCATTCCATGCAAAATTAAGGTTTTTTTCTCCCCCCAAAAAAAATCTGTAGTGTCCGTAACCATGTCAAATTCATGTTGCATTTTTAGAATAATACACTTGATGTTTATGTATTTTTATCTAAATTGGCCACGTTTCATCTGAACGACAATTAAAATCATTGAAAGATGAGACACTTTTTAGCACCAATACCGTGTTTTGGCCCGAAAGCTTATTAATCAGAATTCTACTCTCAGCAATTCCTTCTTTAGGTTTGTATTCAGACATCAAATCCAACATTTCATATGTTCTGCTTCATAAGGTACTTCCCTGCGATTACTCACTGGCAAGTAAAATGTGATAAAGAAACTGGATCACGTTGGATCAGATTGCAAAACCTCTGGAACTCTGGAAAGACATGAGTTTTTATGTCATGTTTAGGACATTGTGCAATATTGTGTTCTCAGCATTTTATTTACTTCACTCTGCACTAGCCACACCAAGAATCCAGGAATTTCCATGCAACCTCCTATCTTTCCCGTCTTCCATCTCCTGGTATTGCCTGTAATTTTACAGAATGAGAAAATACTTTTTAATAGGACATTTTATTCTGTCCATTTCCTTTAGATGATATGGAAGCTGTTTATTTCTGGCTCTCCTGCATCTAATTATGTCCGTCATAGCTTTATGATAAAATCTTTTACACTTACAAAAATAAAAAGCCAACACTGTTTACACACCGGCTATTATGTGATCTACTTGTAATTGAGCAAAATTCAGCTGAATCATTTTGTACTAATTACAAGTAAATATTTCCATATTATACAATTAACTCCTGGATAATATACAGTACTTTTACTGAAAAGAAGTCTATAAAAAAAACAACATAAAATGTGATAAAGTGGTTTGCTGCGCTGCAACATATGGAGATACTTTATCCTGTAGATACCACTGTGTTTAGAACTGGTTTACTAGTTTTGGTTTCAAAATTATTGGCACCCCATGTCTAACAAGTCTAACAAGGTTGGAAGTAGAGATTCTTGGACACTCCTTCCAGCTTCGCTCCTCAACACAACATTTCAACAAGGTTCAAATTCAGAGACTGAGATAACTCTGGTTGAACACTGATTTTGTTTCCCTGCAACCATTTTCTGTGTTGAAGTTAATGTTTCTTAACATTTTGTTGAAATCTTAGTCTACAGACAAAACATGACCTTTTGGCAGCGGAATCCAGAATATTGAGCAAAATATTTCGGTATTCTGACGAATGCCATCGATCTTTGTAAGAAGCTCAAAACCACCAGTCACAAAAGAAACCTAGTGATCATTAAGTAACGATATCTTACGCTGGGTATAATGTTTTGTCTTTGTTTACATTTATGATTATTGGCACTGGATTAGAAATTTGTCCTGAGGACAGTGGAAACCAGCAAGGGAATTTATCCCAGATGGGACACCATTCCAACGTAGGGTACCATACACACACACATACACAGATTTACACATATGAGCAATTTAGCTCAGCCTGTTCAACTGCTTACTTGCTTTTGGAAAGAAACTTGAGAACCTGAAGGAAACCACACTGTAAATGAGCAAACATTACCTCAGCTAGCTAAATAAAAAGCAAAAGATCATAAGAATCTTGACACCTATTCATCAATGCTTCAGTCCAAGATAAATATATTCATGTTGGAATCTGGAACATTCTATATTTAGTTATTAAAGAGCGTTATCGCTAGGGGTCCAAGCACTTAAGGCGCTGTTTATTGCATTAATGCTTATTCTACAAACATGACTTCTATTTTTTTTTTTTTAGTTTACGCTACCAATATGGACTGGGACGGAACCCTCAGTTCGGTTCACACGCATTCAGCCTGTTGTTGGTAACAGTCGCAAAAATACGAGTCTATAAATGGATTGTAATTGATTGCCGCTTAAATATACTGTATGCTTTGCTTTGGTGCCATCGTGTTCATAAATTATAGCTAGGCAAATCCAATCCATCAAGCGAGCCAAATATCAGACCAGACCTCGCTGAACCCTCCAGCCTGGCCTGTGTGATGCTCCAGTCATTTTCCAAAAGCTCCCTCTAATACTTTTGGCTCACTTCTCTGTACAATATAGTATGAGCTATTTTTTCAGACCCTGCAAATCAACAAAGCGAACATGCAGGTTTGCACGTCTTATAGCTTCATCTGGGCAATTTTTAATAACCAAAAGCAGAGCCTTCATTTCCTGTCTATACCGTAAGCCTATAGGGTTTAAGATGCTCTGAGTTAGTGGGGTTTGGTGCAGGGTGATGAGGAGAATTTGGCTCGAGTATTAGCTCTTCTCCTGTTTCACATCGGAAAAGAAAAGCTCTAACATACCACACACAGTGTGCAGTGCGTGGAAAAGTCAGCCTCATATTCACACAGTCTCTCTATATTCAGTACATATATCAGTTATGTAAAGAATAAAACAGGGGCGGCACGGTGGTGTAGTGCTTAGCCTTGCACCTCCAGGGTCTGGGTTCTATTCCCACCTCTGTGTGCATGGAGTTTCCACGTTCTCCCCGTGCTTGGTGGGTTTCCTTCTGGTAGTATTCCGGTTTCCAAAGACATGCAGATTAGGCTAATTGGCGTTCCCAAATTACCTGTAGTGTATGTGTGTGTGCCCTGCGCTGGATTGGCACCCTGTCCAGGATGTACCGCACCTCATGCCACAAGTCTCCTGTGAGAGGTTCCAGGCCCCCGCGATCCCGAATACAGGATTAAGCGGTACAGACAGTGAGTGAGTGAGTAAAGAATAAAATGTGTTTTAGGGAAAAACGTTCTGTTTTAGGGAAATAATCAACATTAACAATAATCTACTATCACGCTACATCATACTACCCGATTGTTTCCCTATAACAGCATTCAGCAAGTGTTATTCTCCCTACATTATAAATACCAAACTGCAATTGTTTCATAGTAGTACAGGTACAAAATGTTAAATGTCTTGAGAACAAATCTTTTATGATCTATCGTTAATATAATCACACAACGTATGTGTTCACAAACGCAAAAATCTAACTTGGTTAATCGCTTTGAAGGTCTTTGAAAAAAATAAGGTCTTGAAGCTCTTTGAAAATAGTCTCCATAAGACAAAGGACGATTAAATGAAAATGTTTGCAATATCATCTGGAGAAGGCACTTTGAATCCTGACAATGTCATAACCACCTGCAGCCAGGAGGGCAAACGACCAAAATGGCTGTGCCGTCTGGGGACAAAGGAAGCATGGCATACTCTGTCTCCTGTCAATCAAAATGACAGTAGACAATCATGGTGTCTAGGAAAGCATGTACGCAGGAGCCGGTAAATGGTGCTTTGTACTGAATGTGCTGCATGGCTTCATGTGTCCTGAAAGATGATGGAATAATTCAAAAAGAAAAAAAGACAATGAGATAAGATAATAAAGATAAAAGAAAAGCGAGATAAAAAAAAATAATGTCCTTATTCTTGGGCCACGCTTATTGATGTGTTGTTGATTAGTGCCCTAGAACAACTTACCATGTCTTGTTTTATTCTTTACATAACTAATTATCCGTGTCACTGTCAGTGAAAGAGCAAGACAGAACAAAGACAGAGAGAGAGAGAGAGAGAGAGAGAGAGAGACAAGCAGGCACATGTACAGTGTGTACTAGACCAAAGGTATCTGGTATATGAGTATCAGAGCTTCTTTGAAAAGAGACATGAAAAAGAAGCTGAGCAGAACCTTGAGTCAAACTCTAATCGTCACCAAACACCAAACCCTGCTCACGCTTATGTTTTCCTTTATCAATGATTACTTGTTTATATTAATTAAATAGCATCATATCATAGCTTTTTTTTTTTTTTAAATAATTCCAATTTAACGTTATAGAATGACTGAGAATTCTTTAAAATTTCCACTTTTCACATATTTGGCAGACGCTTTTATCCAGAGCGGGGAGCGACTTACAGATTTTTATCTCATTATACATCTGAGCAGTTGAGCAACAGGGGCAACTTGGTGGTCGTGGGGTTTGAACTTGGGATCTTCTGAACCGTAGTCCAATAATTAAATTAAAAACACCTCCTCTGATTTAAAAATGCTGACTTCGGAGACTTTTTCATTTTTCTTGGTTAAAAACGCAGTACGTTATTTAAACCCATGTACAGTTCTGTGAAAAGGTATTTGCCCCTTCTTGATTTTTTTTGTGGTCGGTCGCACTAAATTGATTCAGATCATTAAACAAATTTGAATATTACACAAAGATAACCCGAGTAAATAGAACATGCAGTTTTTAAATGATAAATGAAATGTCCAAACCACATTTCTTCTGTCCAAGCTGTCCAAAACACATTCTGGTGCTTCACAAGAATTTTTGACCAGATTGGGATCTGGGGAGTTTGGAGGACGGGTCAGCAGTCTTGGGTTTCTTGCCTGCTGGGATTCTGGTGCCTTTCTATCTTGGACAGCTTTGACACATTCAGAAATTTGTGCTGCACAGGTTTTTCTGTGGGATCGGACCAGACGGCATGACCTTTGGTCCCAGCGGGCATGAGTGAGCCTTGAGTGCCCGTGATCCCCTCACCAGTTTGCTGGTGTATAGTTGCTGATCAGAGTTGTTCAGTTAACCTGTCGGTGGTCATAATGTTACAGCTGATCACTGTAAACCTGTGATTTACTTGCAGTCAGTCCTAAAGTCAGGCCTGCTGTTGGAGAAAATTAATCAACACCTCCTGAACCATCAGATTTGAGAATTCAACAAAACCTGTGTTTAAATTATTTAAACTGTAAAAAATCCAAATCCTTCTAAAAAAGGTAAATAATCTCAAAATGATCCTCCAAGTTCAGTAAACGTTACAAAAACGAAAAATACATTAGGACTTATGTAACATATTGTTTAGATATATAAGTTGTGTTTAAGAACACCGTGGTGTGAGAAGGTGCGTGTCAGAGGAACGGTCTGGTCTACATCTCCGAGATCTAAAGTCCTGCCAATGTGTATAACACACCATGTTCCACAGTATAAAAACTGCATGATTAAGCACTCAGTATTCACTCGAGGGTGTTCTCTGTCAGTGCTCTGCGTCGTCTCTCTGTGAAGCTTAACAGTGGTTTGCTGTAAATTTGTTGTTCTCGGTCTGATCCAGATGGAGCCGGATAGTGCGGAGTCTGCACTCTGTGTGACTCCGTGTGCAGAGTCAAAATCAATCAGCGAGTTTAAAGTCTCGGTGTTTTATAGTAACCCTGAGCCACTGTTAGGGAGCCAGTTCTAGAAACTGAGCTGAATAAAATGAAAGCAGTGTGTGTTTATACTGTATCTGTGCACATGTGTTTTTGTGTTTGTGTTTTGGATTCCAAATTTAGACAGGGCTCAATTTGAGGAGGGACACAAAAGGAACTCCCTCAGAACCCCAACTCCCACCTCGGTTCAACGGAAATGGCGCAGTCGTCACTTTTGTTTACTGCCTTTGAATTCATTTTGTATTGATTTCCGGGTTCTATTCTGTGGTGCAAAACAAACCACATGTGCTCAGGTCGATGCACTCATTCTGCTATGGTATCATTTCTATAGAAACAGCTCATTTACAGACTTGTATAATGGATAATCCATATTGATGAAGATGTAAAACTGACATTTACAGAAGACTTCAAGCACAGGACGGTGATCAGACTCTTACTGTAGCTGCAGGAAAACATTTGAATGGTGAAAACGTTTGAAGTCTGTATGTCTGCCAATGACGATCCCGGCCGTGGTGACTCACAGCCGTTCCTGTGAACATTCAGTAACCTTATATGACAGCAAAAGGGACGCATCTGTCTGAGGGAACTGTACACACAATAATTCACCGGCACTACTAGCACATTACAGGAACTCAGCTCCTACACCTCGCTCTAAGCCATTTCCACATATTTGTGCTATTAAAGGAGTTCCTGGGAGGCCAGCGTTTCAGACGTGAAGCAAAAAGTTCAATCATGGCTCCGGCATACTGAGAAAACTTTCTACCGTGATGGTATCTAAGCACTAGTGAAATGTGGGAGACGTGTGTTAGAGTAGCAAGGGATTATATAGAAAGATAAAATGAAGGGAGTCTTTCCTCTCATATTCGGACTTCTCTTGTTCTCTCCAGTCAAAGGTCCCATTTTGAGTTGAACGCCCCTCACATTATAATGTACAGAGCCCTGGAATGGTCAGATATTTTCCTGGTTCGTTCTCAAGTATTACTAAATTGACCCCTAAATGGTGACAGAGGTGAGAGAGAGAGGAGACAAATGATCGCGCTATGACATAAGACTTAACAGAAATCGTACCTAAACACATTTAAAAAAGTGTAATTTCCAGCCAACTAAAAGAAATAAAGGTCATCTATTCTGAAAAATTCACTTTTTAGTCATTTTAGATATTGATGGGTCTCAAAAAAAAACAAACAAAAAAACCCAATAATAATTCTCTGCTTTTTGTCCTTTTCCCATTTTTGTATTGGTTGGATTTGCCCCTAATGTGACCTCATATGACGCAGACTGTCCCCTGGCTTGTTGCTCAGTGTGTCTCGGGGTGTGGAACGATGAATGTGCTGCTATATGAAAATAATAAATTTTTGGACGGGAACAGGACCTTTCCTTTGCATCAGGTCCCACTACACCAGCCCATCGTTGATTCTTTTCCTACAACACATGGACGCACACACACACTGAGTAAGTGACTGGTTTCCACGGGTTTGTATTGTGCAGCTATATTTTGATCCTCCTCAACACTAATCCCACTTTTTTTTTATTTTTGTAATCCCTATACAGGCACTTAAATCAGACAGCACCTGTGTACTGCTGTGTTTAAGGCACGGGTGTCGGTTACGTTGCTTGGTGTGTATGTGGGTTTGAGGACGAACCAGGTTTAGAACTGGGACTCATAAACAAGACAAGAGACGAGTCTCTGATGTACAGCTGCAAGCGTTTAGACCACGATCTTTATATACACAGCTCCGTCCTAATGCATTTCTGGCTCGTACTTCACACACACACACCCATACACTCAAGACACACACACACACACACACACACACAGTTATACGATATGAGACGGGCCATAAGGTCCATGCTAACATCGGTGTAGGTTCTATCACAATCCACAATGTTTAGACCACCCAGTCCTATTCCTGGAGAGATCCTCCCTTTGGGGGGTTTTTAAAGACATTCTGCTGTCGAATGCACTTTAATTGTCTTAGGTTACTCTCTGGAGACGATCTGGTAAACACAGATCTGATGGAGCATTGTCGCACTCGTGATTTGTGTTAAAAGGAGGAAATGGGGAAAGTCAGCGTCTGGGTGGAGTGTGCATTACGACCACTGACTGGACAGAGTCCAACACATTCACACACACATGCACCCCTGCTGGTTATTTTCCTGTAAGGGGGACTCTTTCTTTTCTCAGGAAATAAAAGTTTGTCATATTTCAGAAGGTGACAGCGAAGCCCGTGCACCATTGTTCTGTCCGTGACCCCAGGGACCGACCTCAGTGTCTATTGACTCCAGACTGTCTGCTCCTCAAAAGACTCATCTTCATTCAATTCCAGAGGTCACCACGATCAGACCACATGCTATAGAGGAATATGAACTTCTTCCAGTCTGCACTCTCTTCCCTAAATAGACCATAAGTATGTTTTTGGCTCCAGATACGATCTCATGCCTCGAAGCTTGAAAGGCGAATGAAGACATTCAGGAGGACGTTTATATGATTACTGAGCTGCAGGTTTGAATTTTACAAAGCATTTCTGAGAACTCTTTGCATGCCCTGCTGGAGACGGAGAAGAGCTGAACCTCATCCAGCCCAGCATGAAAGATCGAGCACTCCGTCCCAACACTTCAATTATGTGTTCCTGAACTGACTGGGCTGCTGAAAGACAAGCCTGAACAGCTCCAAGTCCAACTCAGCAGGTCTTAATCCTTTCTCTGTGTGTCTTCTTTCGTGTTCCTTGCAACCTCCGACACGTCAGACTCTCCTGTTCTTTGTCAAAATACAGAGACAAGATCCACCCTGCCCGGAGCTCTCCACACGCCAAACCTGACAGAACTATAAAAGAGAAAGGACACAGGCATGACTCCAAATAGCTCGAGTAGACAGTGGGTCCAAAGGGACGCTAGAATAAAATAAAAAAAAGTTTCTGGAAGAGTTAAAATACCCCAGGGCAATGTGCCTAGTGCATAACCCAGCTCAAAATCCTACTGGCGTCTGTGAAATCAAGTTGCCATCTACCAGAGAATGTTCCCACAATGTGTAGTGAATCATTTATCAGGAAGAAAGAGGGACTGTAGATGCTACAGAAATAATGATAATCCATCCATCCATCTATGTACATCTATACCGCTTATCCTGTGTGGGGTCACGCGGCGCCTTTAGGGCACATGGGGGAGATACATTCTGAATGGGGTGCCAACCCATTACGGGAACAAGCACGCACACACACACACACACACGCACACACGCACAGACAGACAGACAGACAGACAGACAGAAACAGACAGACAGACAGACAGACAGACAGAAACAGACAGACAGACAGACAGACAGACAGACACACACACAGACAGACAGACAGACAGACAGACAGAAACAGACAGACAGACAGACAGACACACACACACACACACACACACACACACAGAGACAGACAGACACACACACACACACATTAACTGGGGATTCTAAATTTTGCTTAGTGTATTAGACAACATGTCTTTGGACTTTGGGTGAAACCTAAGACCTGGAGGAAACCCACCAATCACCGGGAGAATGTGCAACCTTCACATACACAGACTAGGTAGGAGATTCAAACCCCCAACCCTGGATGTGATGGTACGAACTACTAAGCCAGAGTGCTGCGGAATAAAGATAATAAATGCAATAATGCTTTGGACATTTTTTTCCCCAACACAAAAAGTGTTGTCAGCAAATTTGCCAGAACATTCCAACAAGACTATAACTACCTATTTACATACCTACCTAACTAACACAAGTTTGTCAAAACATTCCAATAAGAATATATCTGACTAATTAACTATCTAAGGAAAGTTTGCCAAAAACATTTCAACAAGACTATCCATCCATCCATCTATCCATCCATCCATGTCTGTCTGTCTCCACGTCTGTCTGTCTATCTGTCTGTCTATCTATCCATCCACATGTCTGTCTATCTGTCTGTCGTCTATCTATCTATCTATCTATCTATCTATCTATCTATCTATCTACCCACGTCTATCTATCCATCCATCTATCCACATGTCTGCCTGTTATCTATCTATCCATCAATCTATCCACATGTCTGTCTGTCTGTCTGTCTATCTATCTATCTATCTATCTATCTACCCACATGTCTGTCTATCTATCAATCAATGTGTGTACAGATGTGTTACAAGTCATATCAGCTCCATTTTGATGTTATTATACAGAAGGTTGTGAGCTCTAAACCCAGATCTGCTATAAAGCCAGTGTTCATTCCTTAAACAAAACTTTCAACTTTGAGCAACTTTTTGGATGGTATCCTCCTGCGATAAAAGAAATAACTGAACATGTGTGTAATCCCTGTTTCATGACAACCTGAAAAGTTCTGAGTCTGTTCTGTGCCTGGTGAAATCAACTGTTACTGCAGGCAGATTGATGGATAAGGCCATGACTCAAGTCATTACAAGGCTTACTCACACACACCTGAGGATTTGAGAATCTGTGAAAGTATAGTGTGTGTTTCAACAGCCTCGGGCCCTGTACACGTGTACATCAGAACACCGAGTGAGCCTGGGTATCAGCTGAGGATAAAATCTTTGGTGTGTAGACGCTGTGGTTTAGGGAGGGGTAATTATAACCAGCCGGCGTGTAGACTCATCACTTTTGTTTGTGTGCGTGTCTGGTCAGCATTTAAGAGTGTACACTCATTTTCGTCTGTCTGTCTTTGTGTACGTGTGTGTGTGTACGTGTGTGTGTACGTGTGTACGTGTGTGTGTGTGTGTGTGTGTGTGTGTGTGTGTGAGGGAGTCAGGAGTCATCACGGTTAGGTGTAGCCTTGTCTGCTCTGATCCGAAGGTTTTGTCCTTTGGGAGTGTTTTATTAGAAGCCTTCACATCAGTGCTGGAAAGTTGGAGAGGATTTATGACTTGGATGTTCCTGCACTGCAAGATAGATGAAGAAATGATCTGAGAGAATAAAAGATAGATGGGTTTAGAGACTGCGAAACTTGGTTTTAAAAATTAAAGGGATGAGAAAACCGCTGAAGACATTTCTGCAGCTGAGAGGTTGTCTGTGCTTGGCTCTGCAGATAACGGTCAGTGTGTGATGAAGGTTCTGCTCATGGCTGCGTGAGAGAGGTTTAAAGAACTGGAACAGAGCCACGGCCTTTAGGCAGCACTCGCCTTATTCACCCCCTGACTCATTGTTATATCAGAGCCAAACCAGCGAGCATGCCTCCTAACACTAACTCAACGTCGGCCCTGTGTACCCTTCAGCATGACCTCTTCATAAGAAAGGAAGAAAGAAAAAAGAATTTTACTTTCTCAGCCACATGAAAAACAATAGATAATCTCTATCGAAAGACTATCTAAGATTATTCAGGAGGATGTGACTGCAACTGCTTGAACAGTTTAAGTAATGTAGTTGCCACTAACAGTTTCGTACCCAACCGCAACAAAATGGACTTTCTGTTAGCTGGAATGCATTTCCTGCTATACAACTGCACTTTGTCCTCATAGCACACAGTTATAGAAGGGATTTATTTATTGCTGTACGTATCTGCTTACGCCCAAATGAGAATGGCATATCAGCGAGTTCTGGTCTGATCAATAGGGACAAACTGATAAAGCTATAAATGTATTTAATTTTTAATTTATATCCAGAATTTCTATTTCTAAAAAGCTGCTTCGCCACCATTTTCCATTATTAAAAGTGTTATACAAATAAAAATGAACTAATATGATAAAAAAAGAACCGGAGAGAGATAGAGAGAGAGAGAGAGAGAGAGAGAGAGAGAGAGAGAGTGTAGCAACGTTAATTTTTACATAACTGATAACGAAGAGCAGTAGTAAAGGGTGTGCATGATGAAGAGTAGTTAATGAAGAGTGTGCATGATGAGCATTACTAAAGACTGCACATGAAGAGCAGTAGTGAAGAGTGTGAATGATGAAAAGCAGTTAATAAAGAGTGTGCATGATAAGCAGTAGTGAAGAGTGTGCATTAAGAAGAGTAGTTAATGAAGAGTGTGCATGATGAAGAGTAGTTAATGAAGAGTGTGCATGATGAAGAGTAGTTAATGAAAAGTGTGCATGATGAAGAGTAGTTAATGAAGAGTGTGCATGATGAAGAGTAGTTAATGAA
>JAQMYJ010030622.1:0-11656 GCA_030014305.1 Clarias laeviceps | reverse complement strand
TAATCTAATAAGAAGATTCCTGTGCTCTGAGAACAGACCCCTCACTGTGCTTCCTCATGCCTTATGTGGTAACACCTACTATATCTCGTATCCACACGAGGATACATCCAAATGGCTCTTGTCTGCTAGAACCCTTGTGTTTAATCAGGAGAGTGTAAATGTATTTCCTCTCACCTGTCTGTCTCTGGGTCCCTCTATGACTGACACGTTAATGACTGGTTCTTTTGATGTTCGGGACGTAGCACCATTTAAATGTGCTCTCTTTGGTGAGAATAAACAGAGATCTAAGGCAGACATCATGCCTGCATGTGTGTGTGTTTGTCTCTCCCGGTCGATCGGGCTCGAACCGGTAAGTGTATCAAGGTGCAGCGGAAACAACAAGAAATAACTCTTCTTCTCTTAGCTTAAAACTTAGCTCAGACACATTTCTTCTTCATTCTAAACCTAACAGTCACAGAGGACGATGTGCAAACTGAATCCTGTAGCCTCTCTCTACAGTCCTTAGTACCCAAGGAGATATCCCTGGCAGTAGCTTCCACGCTGCCAGTTTGTCCGAAAGGGGCACAAGTTTTGGCACTTCGGCTAGATGGGGGGGCATCCTGGAACGTGGCAGGAGGTGACAGAACACCTAACATTTCGTTGGAGACCGGTGCTCCCCGAAACGCCAGTGGTGGCGGAGATTGAACACCAGCCTCCTGAGGGTGCCAGGGAGGAGACTTTATTCTCTGGCGGGAGACACCCCCACGGTCCTGGGCGTATGAGGCTCAGGACTTCTTTTTGTGGAGATGATGCTCCTCAGGTCTGGTCTCTTTGAGGCTGATTGCGAAGCGCGGTGAGCCCCACCCCAGTCTCTATGAGGGGGTGCCCGGCTCGTCACACTCTCCTTCTGCGCCTCACGCCTCGTGAGAACCAGACCTGGTCGGGACTGGGTGGCCGATGATCCCGACTCTTGAGCACGGTGGGGAAGAAACCTCCCAATGGCCTGTTCATATAGTGAGCGAAACCTAGTGGCGACGGTATTAACCCTGAGTCGGCGGACCTGTCGGCGGGCACACTTGCATTTTTTTCTGGTAACCCTGAGTCAGCGGACCCGTCGGCGGGCACACTTGAATTTTTTTCTGATAACCGTGAAAAGGTCTTAAAATGCATCGTCATGTTTGATCATACACATAAGTGTAGTACATCATTTGAATCTGTAAAGGGTCTACTTTTATTTATGTATACTCACAATATCGACAAAACAACATGCTTTTGTAAAATAAAGAAAATAAACAGGGTGCGCCTTCAGCCGTCTCAGTCTCCGCGAAAATCTTTTTGAAACACGTCACTAAAATGAACTGAAACTCCGCGTATACTGCACACACAAACATGAGAAATATATCTATAGAAAGCTTAAAGTGTCTACTTTTAAATAAAGCAATTTAAACAAAAAAATTATTTTCAGTTTATGTAATCCATGTGAAACCAAGGAGAGGCACTGAATTTCTGTCACACTTCATTATCTGCTAATGACCCGAGGCAGGACACGCCCACACGCCATTCACACAGAAAACAGTCCGGGTACTTTACATACAAGGCCACGCCCCCCGGACATCGAAACATGCTACCCATTGAGTTGTGCTACCTACCGGATCTGTGCATGCACAGTCCCACAAGTTTGCACTCTGTTTCCACGCCCATAAATCCATGCTACCTTGGTGCTGAGCCTTCGGTTGACGGTGAGTTTAAACCGTTTTCATTTGCTTAATTTAACCAAAACATTTGAGTTTCTGCATTAATTGTCATGAATGAGACTTAAAGTTGAGGAAAATAAAAACTTAGAGCAGAAAACTATAGTGGAAAAGCTTAATTGCGATACAACCAACAGTTCTCTGCCAGCCCACGGATCCGCACACCGAAACTGGTTCAGGGTCTCAAATTTAAACACCTACGTTTACCTCTTTTTGTATACTTGAATATCTTGTGGTTATCATATGTGTGCAGCACTATTCAGTGCACAGAGTAGTTCATACATAAATGCTTACGCACGTGATGACATGCGTTTTTAATTAAATTTATGATAATGCCAATAAAAACAAACAGCTCTTCTAATAACATTGAACATCCACAGTGTAGTTTTTCAATAATTTCGGTCAGCATTTATTAACTTTACTGACTGCGCTGTATTTTAGATTTATTTTATTTTTTTATTATTATTATATTCATTTTTTTAACTGTTTCTAAATCAAATTTTAAGTAGTTTTAAAAGTGTCATTACGAGCTGTTTTTTTTATTTTAAATCAAATTTAAATAATTAAAAAAAATTGAGTGCTATTATTTTCTATTTATTTTTATAACTATCTTCTTCTCTTTTATGTAAAGCACTTTGAATTACCATTGTGTATGAAATGTGCTATACAAATAAACTTGCCTTGCCTTACAAAAATGTTAGTAACAATAAGTGCGAATGAACTCCTAACTAACTTCTGCGCCATTACCCCGGTGAAAAGGTAACGTAAATCGATAGACTCTGCTATCAATTTGTGCTACGGTAGCATTTTTCGACAAGGCAGCATAAATCGACAGAACACCGGCTTGAAAACACACAGAATCAGTGAGTTTTCTCCACGTTTGGAAGATGGCATGCGCTACACTCAGAATGTTCTGGACAGTGAGGAAGAACTGACTTTTTCCTCAGAAGAAGACTGTGTGACTCCGACGATGAACGGGAGCATCTTGAAGAGAGAACAGACCCAGCAGAAGACATTCAAACAAGCTGTTATGACAATAGGTAAGATAAGTCCTATATAACTCTTATTCTGATAATATTAAACTAATATTAGTAAATATTTTTTCTCACTTCAGCTAGCTTTTGTCAGCTTATGTGAAACATTGTCTTTCAATGCCATTTACATGTAGCATGTAGATAACACTGCTAACATGCTGCTTTATGTAGCAAACATGTTATTTCCCAGTGGCTAAGCTAATGACTTATGGAGTTTACAGATGTTTGTAAATGTTCTAATGTATTTCACCTCGTTTTAGATAGCTTTAGATTATGGTTACTAATATATATTTGGCTCCGTTTTTGGTTAGCTTATAACACTGCTATCTGTAATGTTATTTAGCACAAACAAGCTAGCTCCAGTTGGCTAAAATACTGCCTTATGTAGCTAAGAGATGTTTATGGATTTATGTGGTGTAAATGTTCATAATGCCTTTTGTTTAGCTTGTATTTACAAATACCTGCTTAGGTGTAAATGTTTAGAATGTGTTAAATATGTATGTAAAGCATGTCCAGCTTGTTTGCTAATGTCTTAGGTGTAAATGTTTGAGATGCACTATATGGTCTATGGCCAATCAACAGATATTTGTCCAGCCTATTGACCATCAACAGACACAGAGGGGCACAAAAATTTATCCACACTTTTACAATTATCTATGGCCTTTTTTAAAACTCTTGTTAAAAGAGTTTAAAATTTCTGTTAAAAAAAAAACTAAAATTGAATTATGGCAGCAGTGTGTAATATTATCTTTATTCTAAAAATGTCAGTTCTATCACCATCCTTGATGCTGTCATGTGACCTATAGAAGCGAGGTGTATATTTTTCATGTTAAAGTGTGGATAAATTTTTTGGGCCTCTCTCTCTATATATACTGTATATATTGTGCATCCATACCTATAATATTAATTGCACATCCATTTACTCTGAACAGTATAGGCTAACATTTTTTTATTTATTTGTTTTTAGGAATGTGTATCACCCTTGCCTTCACCAGCACCTCACATCGGGACACGCAAGCGCCATCCAGTTTTGAGTGCGACTGAGAATCATACTAAGTAAGTGCACATATACGTGTATATATCTATATGATGAATGTACATTAGTTTATTTTATTGTATTATCAGCATGCTCATGATTTTTTTTTGCTTTTTTAATAGTGAAAATGATCAGCCACCTGTCCCCAAAAAAAAAGCAAAAGCAAACAAGATGCAGGCAATGTCATGGAAAACGCAGACTGATGATGACACGGTTCCACAGACTCTGTGATTCCTGCCTGCACGGAAACCTGGACCACAACTGCCGTCTGCTGTCTCACATTCTCCCATGAGTCACGGATCCGTCAGGTGGATTCGGGATGGACCTCGTGTATTTGTAAAGTGGATGGACAGACGAGAAGTATCTGTCTGTTCTACCATCCATTCTGCTTATACAGGAGACACGGTGAAGAGGAGGGTGAAATTACAAGGTACATGGGCTACAAAGACATTTCCATGTCCTGCATCTGTGACCGCATAAACCAGCACATGGGGGGCGTTGATCTTTCTGATCAGCTATTACAGTGCTACACTGCACAGCACAAAACAATGAAGTGGTACAGCAAGATTCTATACCACCATTTCTACACTTCTTGGACATTTCTGCAACCACTGCTTTCATTGTGCATAAAGAACTATATGGTAACATGTCCCATAAGGAGTTTATGAAACAACTCATCAAAGAGCTTTGTGGTGTTTCACAGGAAGTAGCACCAAAACGGACAAGTACTGTAGTGACCATGTACCAGTTAAAGGAGCTGAGTTGATCTTGGATGGCAGAATTGTTGCCACTGCTGGTCACAGGTTATTTGCTCATTGCAAAGAAGTGCATGGCAAGCGCCAAAAACACATTGGAAATGCCAGGCATGCAATGTTTCCCTGTGTCTTCAGTTGAACAGGAACTGCTGAGTGGCACATTGGTTTGCACAATTTTACCCTGAATTTTGTTTGCACTTTTTATTTATTTTGAACGGTTCCTGGAATTTTTGCAAGTGGATCTTAAGTTATTCTAAATAACCCACAAACAAAGAAATGTGTTTCTGTCCTCAAATTATTTTCTTGTAGCACTTTCCTCTGTCCCATACTTGACTGAAAGGGGTGATTATACATCTCATTATGCGGGTCTTTGTCTTCTCTGGTGTGAATTACAGCATTATTCATGATCATTCACACATCATCATGTAACATTCCTGAACAGACTGAACAGAAGATTAATTTAAAAATGAAATAAAGACATGCGCAGCAGTGATGGCTTCCTCGACTCTGTATTTAACACGAATCAATAAAAAATGAAAACTACATATGACAGCTCTACACATTAATGGTTACAGTAGTAACTGACTATCAACATGAGATTCTACACACTTTCCATTACCCTAGAAGAAACATGAAATTATAAAATTCAGCATCTTCCACACAGTTAACATGCTAAACAGAAAAAAAGACATGTCCTTCACAATTGACACCCAAACCTCATACTTTCACAAGCAGAATCAGATTTTCAAAATACATGCACAAGGAGAAAATATATAGTCTTACATAAATATAAACATATATCATCTTCACTAACATCCATCTGCAACAATGAAATAACTGTATGACTATAATAATTCAACTATACAATTACTATATTAGCCATACACTCATATTGAACTACTGCTCAGTCCATTGCATTCAGCACATTCAACACAACAAAGGCACACTTAAATGATTAACATTTGCAATGCTTAACTCCCAGTGACCAATGGGAGGAATGGGGTTAAGTTACCCAAATTGGTTAAGTGCAAGCTAAACCATAACTTAACATCAGAAATTCTTAAATAACACCAGCACATTAGCCATTTATCATAACTGACGGGCTATCGTGCTAGTCACGAAGCACCCATGCTATTCGTGTGCTTAGCATGCTGACCTCATGGCATGCCATCAATTTAGTTAAATTAACTACTTTAAACACAGAGCTCAGCAATATCACATTGAACAGTGTACTTAACAGAAGTGTGTTTTGTGCATTTAATTATTGCAAATACCTGAAGAGAAGATTAATTAAAAAATGAAATAAAGACATGCGCAGCAATGATGGCTTCCTCGACTCTGTATTTAACACGAATGAAGCACAGCACATGCTCGCCACCTACCGAGGCATGCGATGACGTCATGACACAGGTATGCCAATTAACAGGAAGCACTTTTTAAAGGCACAGAACACTTTTTTCTCGAGTAAGCACAAATAATGGCTTCAACAACATTTTCAGAATAACATCAATATGACATGTATCCAATGTATATCACACAAAGCAGACAAACATTTTCAGCAATCTTATCAAACATTTAACATAATGTGCATTCACCATATTTACCACACTCGCATATGGCCTTTCTAAACAAAACTTAAATTAATGTATTGTTTTCTGTAAATGAGTGAGCGAGGTGATTGCCACATCAATTTGAAGTAAAACCTCTACACTACAAGATCCAGGTCACAAAAGTCTTGTTTACAAATGTCATGAATGTGTTTTGTGGTCTTATTTCAGTGACTTATTTTTATGTTGTTTTCAATAATCACGCATATTATTTTGTATATTCTCCAATATACAAACTTGTACATGCAAGCTGCTCATATATTATTGTAGCCCAGTTTGTGCTGAATACAATGTTATTAGACTTTAGACATTTATATGTTTATAAGTAACTGAAAAATACACAAATGTCAGGACATGTCAGAATCTCTTTAGGGCTCCAAAACACCTTCAGACTCCTAGGGGTTAACAGTGTTGCCAAAAAGGCCGGAAGGCGAGATGGGGGCATCAAGGAGGAAAGCACGATGAGGTTTAGCCACAGATGTCTCTCCGTGGACACCATGGCAGCCATGAAGCGGCCGGTAGCTTGGGCTGTCTTCCAGTAACTCCTCATACGCTCGGTCATCACTAGAGGAGCGCTCTGAGGTGGCTATCTCCATTCCTGCCGAAGCAAGAGAGGAAGTTTCTTCTGTCCATTCACAAGAAGCACCGGGGCACGCTTGAGAAGTGGACGCTAAAACTTCCTGATCCGGCGAGAACGCGAGAGAAAGGGGGGATTCCGTCTCATGCACGTCTGCCAGATCGGCATGTGAACCCCACGAATGAAGCACCTTAATAGGGAGGTGATCACAGTGCTCACACGCTCCCTCGAGCCCGAGGAAAGTGTGCTCTTCCCCCAAACACTCAAAACAGAAAGTGTGGAGATTGCCATCCAAAAGAGATCTCTCACACGGAGGCACGCATCTCCTATCAAACTCTGCCATATTGGTGAGTTATCTAACACTTTCTTTCTTTCTATTTTTGTATATTCACTTTGCACACACACGCAAACACAATGCGGTCCTTGAAGACAAAAAGACCTGAAAATGTTTCTGGTTCACTTTTATTTATAACCTGCAGGTACACCTCATCAGATGACGTCACCTGACTGAGGTTATATAAGCCAAAATTTGGCATGTTTGATACACACTTGCTTCACAACCGGTTGAACAAAGAGATGTTCCCATAGCGTTTTCACACAGCATCGAGTGTAGCTTTGGAAAGGGAACTGTGCTATTGTATTGAATATCAGTGTGGCTCTGAAATATTCAGTACTTGGGCTGCCCCCCATGCCTTCAATTGCATCATAGCCATGCTGATATTCAGTACACAACACATCCTCTTGTGTTACATTATTTATGTATAACGAGAAGAACTGTGTGTAGAGTTTTATTGAGTGTCATCAACATAGACACACAAAACAATGCCTTGAACTTGCTTTCCTTTTATTTATGATCATACTCATTCATTGACGACACTTTCTGCCAGATGAGCCTAAATTTTAAATCTGAAATTACGAATTTGACCATATGACCCTTCATTTTCTAGCATCACACAAACACAATAGCAATTTGAGTCACTCTGACATTGATAGTGTGCTCCCTAATCAACCAGCATTTATGAAATATGTTTGGAATTTAAGCCCGGAGCAACTTCTCTTATGAATGGACAAACCCTGTGATTCATCACACCCAGCTTTCTGAGATATAGTGTTGTGCAGTCCTTTGAGAATGATCTGATCAATTAGGGGTGAAAATAAATGCATCCAGTGTCTGGCGGTGCTGTGGGGGAATCTCAGTGGGAGAAAAGGACATTATCCCTGAGTAAATCCAATACATTTCGCCTCGTCTTCATTTAATGATGCAGAATCGTTCATACGGAGGCTAATGGAATGGAAAAGGAGAGAGCTTGGGGGCGGGGGTGGGGTGTGGTGGAGAGAAAATGGTACTTTCCGGAAAAGCAAGTGCTCTTGGCTCTTACAGTGGCATGTACACTATAAAAGAGGAAATATTTTGTTCCACTGAAGCAACTTAGTGCTGACAGAGGCTGTGAATGAATTAGTTTGGTCGATTAATGCAATGCAGTAAACACACAATGAATAGGTGTGTTAGTCCATGAGGTTAAAGAGCAAAGTTTAGCTTTTATACATTTATATATTTAATGTCAGTTAAGTTACTATTATATTGTTATGTTGATTTGAGAATATTGAACAAATATATGAACTTTTAAACAAAAAATATTTTAAAATGCAAACAAGGTCAGTTGTAAGTGAATAAGATTGTTGAGAACAGCTGTTTCTCTGTGGTAGTATTTTTGCAACGGTGTAATAGATTTCACTTACTGATTTATACTAATACTAATAGTTCAGTAGCATGTCTATATCTGCAGTTGACCTGTCACTGTTTAACATCACTCAATCATTCAGCTGACAGTTAGATAATTTGCTATGAATTGTCAAGATCTACTATGAATTCTCACCTGTTTCTGACATTCTTTTGATACCAGTCACTACAAAAGCTTGGAAAAGTTTATGCAGTGTAGTATCTACTATTTAGGGGTATAAAGCAATTACAAATTTCATAAAAAAAATAAAAAATAATAATAAAAAAAACACAGAGAACAAGTTGTGAAAAAGACAAAGTATATGAAACAATATGAAAAACAGAATGCAAGCGTTGGTAAGTATTGACACACTGAGCATTACTTCATGTAAAGGTTCCTGTATGTTTAGGCTTTGGTGGTGATTGGAAATAGTTGTGCATGATCAGTATTTGGGTGACTATGAGCGTGCTGGCTAAATGTTGTGCTGGGAGTTGTAGCCCATTGTGGCCATGTTTGTTGAATACAGTGTGTTCTGAAAAGTTTATATTGGAATCATGTGTTTATCTGACAGTTAAATTTGACAGAATGAAACAGAGTGAACTTTTTTCCTCGTAAGGCCTTTACCACCAGTAAGATCTGAAAATCCAAAACCATTTGTGTGGCTCACTTTTCTTCAATGAGAATTTTTCATGTAACATGTTCACAAAGAGGGCAGCCTCTGTGTATCAGAACATTCTACTGCCGTTATTAGTACATTTTTAAGTGGAACAATTTTGTTAGCTATTAATAATTTTTAATACAGCAATTTGGTCCAGTTTAATTATTTATTAATTTCTGATTGGACGAGGCAGGGCAAGAGGTATCCTGGCACATCACCACTAAGTCTTACTGTGCATTGGATAAACTTCAACCGTTGAATTATAGGACGTCAACATTCCCTTTATTCAATGCAAGCTAGATGAACTACTACAAGTTTGAAACTTTATATTTTACAGTTGTCCAGTCAGGAAATGAATTATGACTTAACATGACACACTACCTTTACTTGTCTATACGTTAATGAGCAATCATCCTCTCATTCAATTTTGCTAGGGAATGAATAAAGTGTTATTTGAATAAACAAAATACACAAACTTAAAAACAGTCTGGTGTCTTCATATCTGTTGTATAAAAGCAATATGGCACTTGCCTTCATAAGGTTGTTAAAGGATATCCGAACATCAGGCAAATTTAAGCTTAAATCCTTTATTTAAAAAAAAAAAAATTTGATGTGGCCTTAGGTGTTGGCAGTGGGGAATGCCACTGGGGGTGCTCGTAACCACAAACAAAATAAGCTTTACATCAATGTTCAAGTACCAAATTATTTCTTTCTTTCTTTCTTTTTTAGTTTAATTTTAATTTATACTCTTACATGACAGGAACGGAAATGAAAATGTATTAAAATGAAAGTAAATGGTATGCATGCTTTATACTTAATGTTTGTATTAAACCCACACCTAACTGCAAATATGAGCAAATCAAAAATAATTAAGGAAACAGGGTCTTTACATGTTTAGATCAGAGGCAGTTCACAGCTTTGTTTGGCTTGCTTGCATGTAGAAGCTAAAGAGTAAATAACATATGGAGAAAGCTACCTCACTCACACTGTTTTATGAAGGGCTTCTGGGACTGATAATTAGGACAAAGCATGACTGCACAGTCCATTTATAGAGCTGCCAGCAGAGGTCCAACTTAATGTTGTGTATGGTAAAACTCATCCCATCATTTAGCTGGTCCATGTGTGTATGTGAAGGCAGGAACATGTGCTTATGTGTGCTTATGAATTAAAAATGTATTCGATTGTATTTGTTTGGCATGCAACATTATGTGCCAAGAACATGCCATAGCTTTAACATGCCACACAGAAATATTTATAGTATTTTTTTTTCCAATCTCAAGTTTTACATCTTCACACAGACTATTGGTGAAGTTTGCATTCTGCTTTAAAAAAAAAAAAAAAAAGCAAATTCAATGTGAACGAAAATAACCACATAAAAACTGTATTTATATTTTATGGGTTATAATGGTGTTACACAGTGGTTTGCAAACTCCAGTCCCAAAAGACAGTTGAACAAATGCATGTTGTATATCTATTATAACCGTACTGACCTAGGTGAAATTAAGTGGCTTCTCAAAGCACTAGCATGAGTGATTCCAGATTTGCTGATGCTACTGTACTATAAAATCGAGAAATGGGCTGCCCAGGCTTGAGAAAGCACTGCATCACCCCTGGTAAGTCTACATGAGGTGGAACAATTTTAAATGTCGTGAAAATTCATTCACATATTGTATGCATTCATTTATTCATTTTACTTTAATTAATGTACAGCTTAAAAAATACTTCAGTGTTAACTGTAAATAAGCAACTTTGACTGTTAGAACACATTTTGTTCTTTTAAATAAGATCTTACTTTGTGGTAATTATTTATGGTCCTTTTAAGGTTGATCACTGACAATAGGATGAAATAATAGGAAGGTGCATTTGATTGGAAATACTATGATATGTTGTATGATAAACCAAGCCTGGAAATATTAGTGTCTTTGAAAGCTATGTAAAAAACTATTAGAAAATTATTGCATATATATACACTTTAATAGCAATGCCTGTACATTTGCTAATTCATGCAATTATATAATGATGAGCTACTCAGGTGACTGTAGCATGACACAACTGCACAGTTACGCTGGGTTTTATTGTTCCCCCCATCTGCCAAATATCACTTGCTCTCAGGTAAACAGTAACCCCTGGTCTTAAGTAAACAGTAGGTTACTCAAAAACATACAAAAGTTGTACACATACACTGTAAAAAATAAAAATAAAAAAAAAAGTGTAAAAAAAAAATAAAAAAGGCCAAATGACTGGCAGCAACGGCTGCCAAACAAAAAAACGTAAAATTAAGGTAAAATACTCTAGTTCATATTATGCTCAAAAACATTACATTTACAGAAATTATTTTTATCTTTTACAGAGAAATGCCGTTATTTTACAGATTTTTCCTAAATATATACGATTAAACACCTTCATTAAACGAACAGCACTAGAAGTTTAGCAGTGAAACACCGTTATTTTACAGATTTTCGCTACATTTATACAATTAAAGACTTTCAATAAAGCAACAGCACTATAAGTTTAGCAGATAAAACGTTATTTTACAGA
>JAQMYJ010030621.1:0-11676 GCA_030014305.1 Clarias laeviceps | reverse complement strand
AAAAAAACAGTCGACTTAGTAATTTACAGATAATGTCTGTAATTTTACAGAGATTTGTATGTAGTTTTTAAAAAAAGGAAAACTACTATTTATTACTAAGTTATTTTCCGTAAAATTAGGACTTTTTTTTACAGTGTAGCTTTTCCCATACCTAGCTTTTGTGAAAGTCTTGGAGGGCTTTTCCTAGCCCTCCAAGACTTTCACAAAGTTGTTCTGAAGCCATTCATTTGCAATCCTGTCTAGTGGGTCTACAGATAATCCTCCCGACCTCATGGATTTGTTTTTTACTCTGACGTGCACAGTCTCCTATATGTTACCTTATATAGATATGCATACCTGTCCTAAAATGAAGTGAAGTAGGCACAGATGGACTCAAGTCAAGTTATAGAAGAATCGACTGATAGGAGTAGGATACACCAAAGCTCAGTTGCAAGTATCATAGCCAAGAGTCTGAATACTTAAGTATGTAAATGTAATATTTCTGTCTTTTTTTTAAATAAATAAGCAAAAATCTATATTCACCTGTTTTGACTTTGTCACTGTGAAGTAGAATGTGTAGTGTGTAGAATGATGAGAAAAACATACATGTGTGAAACAACAAAATATGGAAAACTTAAAAGGGTCTGAAAACTTTGTCAGCACTGTATCTATAGTACACACACATAAATACTGTATAATCATTTCAGATTAATATGTTTTCTGTTTTCACATAACCACTTAAAATGTATATTTCTAACCACATGCCAACATATCAGGTGTTGTCATGTTATATCAGTTTAAAAGAAACATCTTACCTGTTGTTGTATTTTGTCCTTTAACCATTATAATACAGCTGATGAGTAATGCAAATTTAAGCATCTTGCTGTGCAGTGATGCAAAATCAGCTTTTGGCATGATAATCCCCCAACAGATCTTTTCTGAATAAAGTGTGCCTAGGTAGCCTAAGCAGGTGTACAGTTGATTGCCTGTTATTGAGATCGAACTTTAAACTCCACCCTCATATCTTCAGAGGCAAAACTAGTTCTCTGGGAAACTCCATGCTGTGTCTCAAATACTAACATGTACATCTGTGTTTAGTGTTTGTTGTGAAAATGAAGCTAATTTTAGACTTTTAGTTCCTTAAACAGTGTCATGATTTTTGCACTTGGAACAACAAAAGAGCACCTATATACTGAAATGAACTGAAATGATCATAATAAAAATAGTATTAATAATCATTTGTATCCCTTTTATGGTACAGTACAGAATATATTAATATATATTGGACTTTGGTATGGTTTGGGCTAATGGGGTTGTCTTAAAAGAGGAAGATGTGAATGTAAGTGTTATAGGGTTGATTGTGGTTGGATAAGGGTTTTTTTGGTGTTGGATTTGGGTTGTTTGTTTTATTGTTAACAGAGGAGCAGTTGTCAGGGAAAAAGTGGGTATGGAAGGGTCTACAGATTTTACTAGCAGAGAAGGAGAAGTGGTTGTTGATGAAAGGGTGGTTGGTAAGCCATTTTTTAAAGGTGTGGTTGGAGTAAATTAGGGTGTAGGTCTTGACAGAAAAGAAAGAGTTGAAGATTTTTTAGTTCCAAGTATAACTGGAGATTGCATACCTCTATATGATGTTTGTCTACCAGCTGAAACTGTTCTAGTTGATCTTAGTGATGTAAATTCTGAAGTCAAACCTGTAGATGATAAAGTGGGAGGTGATACTTCAGTTGTAGATTGTTTCTGTTTAAAAGCTGAAAATGTAGATGCAAATGATGGATTTGTAAATATAGAAGTTAATTCTTGTGAAGTATATAATGAAGATGTACAGTAGTACCTGAGGTTGACTGCTGGTTTGCAGGCATTTTAAATTTTATTGGGGTAGATGTCAAGTGACAAGTTTCTTGAAAAGTTGATGGTTCAACTGATGGAGTTTCTTGAGCTACAGATTTTGATGAACGATCTTCAGACAATTCTGGGAAAGTAGATAGTGATGTAATTAATGTTGTGGGTAAAGCTTCTAAAGCTTCAGTTGTGGATAACTGATCTGTAGATAAATTGGGAAAAGTAGATTGTGATGCTGTAAACAATGATGTTGAAGTTTTGGAGCATTTAGTGATCTGTAAACAGTATTGAGAAATTTGATGGTGGTTCTGTGAAAAGTTTTGTTATCAAAAGTCCTGTAGATACAGGTTTTGAATTCTCTGTTGATATTTCTGGTAAAATTGATTATGATTCTGTTACTAATTTAATTGGAAAAAACTGATCTGATGTTGACTGATCTGTAGAGGATTCTGGTACAGTACGTGGTTATGTCACTGATGGTCTTAATAATTTTTCTGACAAAGATCTGTAGGCTTTGTTGATGTTTGAAGTTGGTGATGATACTATAAATTTTTGTGTTGATTTGCTGATGATCAGTCTGTAGGTTCTTCTGGTGAAGTAAGAGTAGATGTAACTGACTGAGGGAGTTGATGTTTCTGGAGCTTCAGAAATTGAGGAGCGATTTCTAGGCATTTCCGCAGAAGCAGATTGTGATGCTGTAACTTTTTGTCTTAACGAAGTTTTTAGAGTTTTTGATGTAGGAGACTGATCTTTAAATGACTTTGTGTTAGTACGTTGTGACACTTGATCTGTATGTATCAATGAAATTTTTGTAGCTTCAGATGTTAAAAACGTGTAGACGGTTCTGTTGAAGTTATATTAAAAGTGGTTTTGGAGTTACTTGGTAAAGAATGTGGTGATTCTGTTCCTGTTTCTATTGATAACCTTTCTGGAGATGCAGATGTTGATCTGTAGATGATTTTGGTGAGGCTGGTAGTGATGTAACTAATAGATGCTGTTTCTGGAGGTTCACATATTGGTGAGTGGTCTTTAGCTGATTCTGCAGAAGCAGTTGATGTTCTTACTGTTTGTATTAGTGATGATTTGTAGGTTCAAGTTTTAAGAACTGAGTTGTAGAAGATTTAATAGAAGTATATTCTAATGCACTAATGGGTTTTGTTGACTCTGGAGTTGTTGGATTATCTGTAGACAATTCTGGTGACCCAAGTAGTGATGCTGTAATTGTCTCTGTTGATAAGCATTTTGCAGATTCATATGTTGATGACCAGTCTGTATATAATTTTATTGAAAAAGGCGATGGTGTACCTGATGGATGTGTTAAAGTTTCTAGAGCTTGAGATGTAATGTCTGGAGTTTTAAAGGCTGTGGATTGATCACTAAGTGATTCTTCAGAAGCAGATGATATTTCTCTAACTAGTTTTGTTGAAGTTTTTGTAGCGTCAGATTTCAAAATGAAATTTGTAGAAGATTTTGTGGAAATAAATGGTAATGTGGTAGTAGGTTTTGGGGATTTTTCTAAAGACTCATTTGTTGAATTATCTGTGGATAATGCTGGTGAAATACTGTAGGTGGTAATACTTTAATTGTTTGTGTTAATAAAGAAGTAGTTTTTAAAGTGGTTGTTGATTTACTTTGTGAAGTAGGTGGTGATGTTGTACCTAATTGTATTGATAACCTTTCCAGAGATGCAGATGTTGTTGACTGATCAGTAGATGATCCTGATGAAGTTGGTAGTGATGTAACTGATGGTGTTGATAATGTTTTTGGACCTTTAGATGTCGGGGAGTGATCTCTAGTTGATGTTCTTACTGTTTGTATTGATAATGTTTTTTTACTTTTAAGCTTCAAGAACTGAGTTATGTTAAGAGGTTGTGATGCTTGATCTGTTGGTATCAAGGATGTTTTTGCAGCTTTGGATGTTAAGAAGTGATGTGTAGGATATTTTATGGAGGTAAATGATAAAGTGCTTATAGATGTTTCTGATGAAATATTTGGTGATGCTGTAACTGTTGGTACACTTTCTGGAGATGCAGATGTTGATGTGTGATCTGTTGATGATTCTGTTGATGTAGGTGGGGATGCACCTGATAGAGTTGATGTAATATCTGCAGTTTTAAAGGCTGTGGATTGATCACAAGGTGATTTTGCAGAAGCAGTGGATATTTCTCTTACTGGTTGTGTTGAAGTTTTTGTAGCTTCAGATTTCAAAATGAAATTTGTAGAAGATTCTGTGAAAGAAAATGGTAATGTGGTAATGAGTTTTGTTGATTTTTCTGGAGACTTGTTTGTTGGATTATCTATGGATAATTGTTGGGAGGTAGTTGACAATGCTGTCACTGTGTGTCCTGATACATGTTCTGGAGATTGAGATGATGACCAGCCTGTAATTATTTCTGGTGAAGAGGGTGTTGATGTAACTGGTGGAGTTGCTAAAGATTCTATTGAAGTAATTGGTAAAGTTGTTATTAATGTTCTTGTGGGCATATATGGTGATGCTGTAACGGCTGGTACACTTCTTGGAGATTTAGAAGTTGATGACTGATCCGTAGATTCTGTTGATGTAGGTGGTGATGCAATTAATAGAGTTGATGAAATATGTGGAGTTCTAAAGGTTGTGGATTGATCACTAGGTGATTCTGCAGAATCAGATGATGTTTCTCTAACTGGTTGTGTTGAAGAAGTTATTGTAGCTACAGATTTCAAAATGAACTTTGTAGAAGATTCTGTGGAAATAAATGGTAATGTAGTAGTAGGATTTGTTGATTGTTTTTGGGGAATCATTTGTTGTATTATTTATGGATGATTCTTGTGAAGTGGGTGCCAATTCTGTCACTGTTTGTGCTGAGGAATTTTCTGTTGATTTAGATATTGACCAGTCTGTAGTTATTTCTGTTAAAGAGAGTGTATCTGGTAGAATTGATGCACTGTCTGGAGCTTTAGATGTTGAGGACTGATCTCTAGGTGATTCTGCAGTATCTGATTGTGACGCTATAGCAGTTTGTCTTAATAAAGTTTTTGTAACTTCTGATAGTAAAGAATGATCTGTAAGTAATTCTGTGTTAGTAGGTTGTGACACTTTTTCTGTTTGTATTGATGTAGTTTTTGTAGCATTAGATGTTAAGAAGTGATGAGAATTTTTTTTATATAAGTATGTAGTGATACTGTAACTGCAGATTCACTTTCTGGAGATTTAGAAGTTGATGATTGATCTGTAGATGATTCTGTTGATGTAGGTGGTGATGCAACTGATGGAGTTGATGAAATGTCTGGAGTTTTAAATATTAAAGATTGATCTCTAGGTGATCCTGCAGAAGCAGATGTTGATAATTCTGTAACTGGTTGTATTGAATAAGGTTTTGTTGCTTCAGATTTTAAAATGAGCTTTGGAAAAGATTCTGTGGAAGTAAATGGTAATACGGTAGTAGGTTTTGTTGATTTTTCTGGAGACTCCTTTGTTGGATTATCTATGAATAATTCTGGTGAAATAGGTGGTAATATTGCAACTGTTTCTATTGTTAAACTTGGTGGAGATTCAGATGTTGCTTGATATGTAGATGATTTTTGTAAAGTATGAGGTAACATAACTGACAAAGTTGATGAAGTTTCTGGAACTTTAGATGTTGCTCTATGTGATGCTGTAGCTGTTTGTCCTAATGACATTTCTGGAGATTCTGATGTTGACAATTGATCTGTAAATGACTCTGTGTTAGTAGGATGTGACAATTGATGTAATTGTGCTGAGGAAATTTTTGGAGTTTCAGATGTTAAAACATGATGTGTAGAAAATTCTGTTAAAGTAATTTTTAACATTGTTATAGAGTTACTTGGTGAGGAACGTGGTGATGCTGTACCTGCTTGTAGTGAGACCCGTTCTGGAGATGCAGATATTGATGACCGATCTGTAGATGATTCTGTTGAAGTTGGTAGTGATGTAACTGGTGGTGTTGATAATGTTTCTAGATCTTCAGATGTTGGTGAGTGATTTTTAGTTGATTTCACAGGAGCAGTTTCTGATGCTATAGCTGTTTGTTCTAAGGACATTTCTGGAGATTCTGATGTTGACAACTGATCTATGAATGATTCTGTGTTAGTAGACACTTGATTTATTTGTGCTGATGAGATTTTTGGAGCTTCAGATGTTAAAGCATGATGTGTAGAAGATTCTGCTGAAGTAATTTTTAAAGTGCTTATGGAGTTATTTGGTGAAGTAGGTGATGATGCTGTGCCTATTTGTATTGATAACTTTTTTGGAGAGGCAGATGTTGACTGATCTGTAGATGATTTTGGTGAAGTTGGTAGTGATGTGACTGATGGTGTTAATGATGTTTCTGAGTGATGTTGGTGAGTGATCTCTAGTTAATTCTGCAGAAGCAGTTGATGATGTTATTACTGTTTGTCTTAATGATGTTTTTGTAGGTTCAAGTTTCAAGAACTGAGTTGTAGAAGAGTCTGTCAAAGTAAATTCTAATGCACTAATGGGATTTGTAGATTTTTCTGGAGACTCTGGAGTTGTAGGATTATCTGTAGACAATTCTGGTAAAATAGGTGGTGATACTGTCTCTGTGGATAATCGTTTTGCAGATTCAGGTGTTGATGACCAGCCTATATATAATTCTGTTAAAGAAGATAATAATGTAACTGATGGATTTGATAAAGTTTTCAGAGCTTCAGATGTTGAGGGCTGATGTTTAGGTGATTCTGCTGTATCAAACTTTGATGCTGTAACTGTTTGTCTTAATATATTCTTTGTAGCTTCTGATGGGGAAGAATAATCTGTAAATGATTCTGTGTTAGTGGGTTGTAATGCTTGGTCTGTTTGTACTGAAATTTTTGTAGCTTCAGATGTCAAGATATGATGTTCAGAAGATGCTATTGAAGTAAATGGTAAATTGGTTATAGATGTTCTAGTTGAAGTATGAGGTGATGCTGTAACTGTTGGTAAACCAGATTCATATGTTGATGACTGATCTGTAGATGATTCTGTTGATCCACGTGTTGATCTTACTGATGTAGTTAAAGTGCCTGAAGCTTCAAGTGTTGAGAATTGATCTCTTTCTGCAGAAATAGAAGATGATACTTTAACTGCATGTATTGATGAAGTTTTTGTAGCTTCAGATTTCAAAATGAGCTTTGTAGAAGATTCTGTGGAAGTCAATGGCAATTCTCGTGAAGTAGGTGGCAATACTGTCACTGTTTGTGCTGATAAATTTTCTGGAGATTGAGATGTTGACCAGTCTGTAGTTATTTCTGGTGATGAGGGTGTTGATGTAAGTGGTGAATTTGATGAAGTGTCTAGAACTTTAGATACTGAGAACTGATCTCTAGGTGATTCTGCAGTATCCGATTGTGATGCTGTAGCTGTTTGTCTTAATGAAGTTTTTGTAGCTTCTGATGGTGAAGAATGATCTGTAAATGATTCTGTGTTAGTAGGTTGTGACGCTTGATCTGTTTGTATTGATGTAGTTTTTGTAGCATCAGATGTTAAGAAGTGATATGCAGAATATTCTATTGAAGTAAATGGTAAAGTAAATTGATGTTCTTGTGGAAGCTTTAGCTGTTTGTCCTAATGACATTTTTGGAAATTTTGGTGTTGATGACGGATCTGTAAATAATTCTGTGTTAGTAGGATGTGACACTTGATCCATTTGTGTCTGTAATTTTATTGTAGTCTCAGATGTTAAAGCATGATGTGTATAAAATTTTGTTGAAGTAATTTTTAAAGTGCTTATGGAGTTATTTGGTGAAGTAGGTGGTAATGCTGTACCTGTTTGTATTGATAACCTTTTTTGGAGAGGCAGATGTTGACTGATCTGTAGATGATTTTGGTGAAGTTGGTAGTTATGTGACTGATGGTGTTAATGATGTTTCTAGAGCTACAGAGCTGTACCTGTTTGTATTGATAACCTTTTTGGAGATGCAGATGTTGATGACTGATCTGTAAATGATTTTGCTGAAGTTGGTAGTGATGTGACTGTTAATAATGATTCTAGAGCTTCAGATGTGGGTGAATGATCTCTAGTTGATTCTACAGAGGTAGTTAATGAAGCTCTTGCTGTTTTTATTGAAGATTTTTTTTATAGGTTCTAATTTCAAGAACTGAGTTGTAGAAGATTCTACCAAAGTAAATTCTATTGTGCTAGTGGGCTTTGTTGATTTTTCTGAAGACTCTGGAGTTAGACTACCTATAGATGATTCTGATGAAGTATATGTTGATGCTGTAATTGTCTCCTTTGATAAACTTTTTGAAGATTTAGATGTTGATGACCAGTCTGTACATAATTCTCTTGGTGATGGTGATGATGTAACTGATGGATTTGATGAAGTTTCCAGAGCTTCAGATTTTAAGGACTGATGACTAGGTGATTCTGCAGTATCAGATTGTGATGCTGTAACTATTTTTCTTAATGCAGTTTTTGTAGCTTCTGATGGGGAAGAATGATCTGTAAATGATTCAGTTTTAGTAGGTCGTAATGCTTGATCTATTAGTTGGTAGTGATGTAAGTGATGGTGTTGATAATGTTTCCGGAAACTCAGATATTGGTGAGTGATCTCTAGTTGATTCTGCAGAAGGATTTGATGTTCTTACTGTTTGTATTGATAATTTTTCTGTTTTTAAGAACTGAGTAGTAGAAGATTCTAAAGACGGAAATTCTAATGCACTAATGGGCTTTGTTGATTTTTCTGGAGACTCAAGAGTTGTTGGACTATCTCTAGATGGTTCTTGTGAAGTAGATGTTGAAGCTGTAATTATCTCTGTCGATAAACTTTTTGGAGATTCAGATGTTAACAACCAGTCTTTATATAATTCTTTTGAAGCAGGTGATGATGTAACTGATGGATTTGATGAGGTTTCTAGAGCTTCAGATATTGAGGACTGATCTTTAGGTGATTCTTGAGAGGCAGACTGTGATGCTGTAACTTTTTGTCTTAAAGTTTTTTTCGATTCTGATGATGACCAGTATTCTGTAAATGATTCTGTGTTAGTGGCTCGTTCCACTTGATCTTTTTGTATTGATGAATGTTTTGTAGCTTCAGATGTTAAGGAGTGCTGTACATAAGCTCCTTTAAAAGTTAATTGTAATGTTGTAAAGGATTTTGCAAGTGTTGCTGGAGACTTGGTTGTTAAACTATTTGTAGACGATTTTGGTGAAGCTGGTGGTGATACTATAAATGTTTGTACTGAAAAACTTTCTGGAGATTCAGATGAGAGTGAATTATCTGCTAAGGGTTGTGTTGAGGTAGGTGGTGATGTAATTGATGGAGTTGAAGTTGATGGAGTTGATTTGTCAAAGATTTTGTGGCAGTAAATGGTAATGTGGTAAAATATTTTATTGAAGATTTGCTTGTTAAATTATCTATAGACCATTTTGCAGAAGCAAATAATGATTTTGTAACTTTTTTTGACACATTTTTTGTAGCTTCAGATTTTATGAAATTATTTGCAGAAGATTCTGGGTAAGTGAATGGTAATGGTTTAAAGGATTTTCTTGATGTTTTATGTGACTGGGTTGTTAAGTAATATATAGACAATTCTGGTGAAGTAGCTGATGATGCTGTAACTGTTTGTTTTGATGATGTTAATGACTGATCTGTAGTCCTTTCTGATGAACTGGATGAAGATACTGTAACACAAACTGTTGACATTGTTTCATGAGTTCCAGATCTTGATGTTTGATATGTGGATGGATTTTGGATAGTTGGTGATACTGAAATTAATTCTGTTGCTTCAGGATCTTCAATTTGTGGGTGGGCTGTATATGATCTGGGGAAAATAGATAGGCTTTCTATCTAATGATGTTTGTACTGATGAAGTTTCTGGAGATGAAGTTTCTGGAGCTTTATCTGAGGATGATTTTGTAGATAATGATGCTGTAAATTCTGATACAACAGAGGCTGTTGGTGTAGATTGAAGGCCTGTTGATGATGGTAATTCAAAAGATTCAATTGTAGATGGATTATTTATAATTCTGTCTGCTGATTGTGGAGCTGTTGATTCTGAAAAAGTACAGTAGTTGTTTGTAGTTGGGTAGCAGCTGTTTATGGTCGACATGCCATATTAATCAGATGCTATTGCTTAACTTTTTGGTTTTGAAATTCAGATATTGACTCTAATAACATTAGATATATTAATTGTTTAAATTTTATACACTTCAAACATTTCAGTGAAGTTTACTGAAATTACTAATTTTAAGATGAAATTGTGTGCTTGGTCTAAGTCTCTGATGCAATTTTCTGTTCTCCTATTGTGGATTTAATTGGCATTACTCTACAGTGTTTTGAAGGAAGATTTCTGAATCTCCCTTTTCCTTTCCCTTTTGAACTGCTCTGAGATTTTAACATCAAATGCTCATTTGTGTGTTTATCATGCATAAATTATTCCTCTATTATATAAACATCTGTATATTAATTGTAAAAGATAATCAACACATGGGTAACCTACCTATTACTTAATATTTAATGTCAAATTTTGATGCAAAGAAAAAAAAATCTTGCCTTTTTTTATTTACCTTTTTTTAATCCATCCTCCTATAAGACTATAATGAAGGTTTAGGATTATTAGCTTTATATGCTATAAACAACATGACTGTCACTGAAGAGCCAAATTAACTGTTTTTGTCAAATTAATAGATAAGTAAAGAATACAAAACCAACATCACAAGTAATTTGATGTAATGTAGCTGGTTATTAATGTCAATTTATAATTGGACCTAAGATAGCTATATGGCTATAATAAATAGGCAAAATATAATTTCACAAAATCTTTTATAATATGAGTCTTACAAGTTGATCATCATTTAGTTTGATCAAATGTAAAATGGACATAATGGACAGACATATTAATATCATGTTAATATTGGTGTTTAATTTTTTTAGCACTGTTGTTTTAAATTGATATATTCCTAAAAATATATATTCCTAATCAGTCATATAGCATCTTACCTGTTCTTGAAGTTTGAAGAAATCCTGTACTCATTATAAAATATTCTACAAGTAATGTGAATTTAATCATCTTGCCATATGCAGCTCTTGGCATCTTAAACAGTTAAAAATCAATGTAAAGTATGTTGTTGTTGCTGTAAACCTGAATAAACTTTGAGGTATGGACTGAGGAATGACAGTTGCTTGGTAGCTTTGTCTTCAAGCTCCACCCTCATCTCCTCAGAGGGAGAACAAGTTCTCATTAAAATGCTGCACTATTCTGTGTTATTAGCACAGTGTGTCTATTTACCTCATTTTAGACTTTGTTTCCAAAAGCGGGTGATAGGCTGCTTTTTTTTGGTACTATAATTTAAGTAGATCCTGAAACATATCAAAATGTTTATATTAACATATTTTTAAGCATTTAATGATTCTGATTGATGTTGTATTTTTATTATTTCTTTCAGAACTTAGCAGTTTACTGCTGCTCTGATACCATGGGAGATTCCTTACTTTTATATTAAACTTTTGTATTAAAAAGATTATATGTTACTTTAAATATTAATATGAATGTTCTTCAGGTTCTTCATTTAAAAGATTTCAAATGTCTGTAACCTGTACTTTGTCTTTTAAAATTTCATTAGAATTTACAACATATTAGTTCCTTGGCAATCCACCGATTTTTATAAGGTGACTCTTTTCCATTAGACAAGTTTAAGAAATGAGTAAAAGTTCCAATAATTCTTGGCTAATTGGCTGTTTTGAAAACATCTACAGAGGAAAACATTTCAACATTCATAAACTCTAATTAAAAACACAAACACAAATGAAAGTGATATAATACCTAGTCTTAAAACACCAAAATAGCCAAGAAAATCACTATCTGATTTTGTTCTATTTAATATTGATTTTTAATATTGACTTTTTCTACATTGTGTG
>JAQMYJ010030620.1:0-11677 GCA_030014305.1 Clarias laeviceps | reverse complement strand
TGGGTTTACCATCCACGCTACAAAGGGCTAACCGCTAAAGCTACGTCTTCTGGTCAACACAGGTTAGTTCTCTGACATTCCCATGTAGATATAAACATAGCTTCTGTGCTACTACCTTTTCTAAGATCTTGATGGAGGTTTTATATCAGCCTGTAGGGGTCAAGGTCAGGTTTTTTAATATTTGGTTTAATAGCGACTAATTTAAAAGATTTTGGTACATATCCACTGCTGAGTGAAGAGTAAAATATTAAGAGTTAAGTTATTTTTGGTATATTTATTGAGAGAGTGTATATGTATAGGATCTACTACACAATTTCATGACTTTTCAGAACAGTTGATTGAAATGAGTTCAGTCTCCTGAAGGGGACAAAAATTTCCTAATTGCTGATCTTATATTTGAAAAGGTTCATGAAGTCCTCACTATTGCATGTTTCTGTGGTGGTCTTATAACTGGCTAATTTTGCAACAGTATTAAATAAGAATCTAGAATTATTTTAGTTATTTTCTGTAAGAGTACAGAGATATGTTGATCAAGCAACACTAAGAGCTTTTTTATATACCGAAAATCTCACTCTTTTTGCCGCAGTCAAATACCTATTTCTCTTTTATGGTGAAAGAATTCTTCATTTGCTGTGTAACATCCTTATTCTCTTTAAAAAAAATAGCTCAACATGAAAAGAAGTGAAAGCATTGGTAAGAAGAGGAAGCATCACGAAGCGTTTACAACCTACACATGAGAGCAACCCTTTAACCGTCTCAGGGCTTAAAATTGTGCTTAAAAGTGGAGAACAATTTAAGACTTTACATTATGAATTTGGGCTATCCCAAAAATAGTACAATAGTTATCTTGGAGTTCAAGGGCAAACACACACACACACACACACACACACACACACACACACACACACAACAAGATATAGACACACACATTTCTCTCAAATTACTGAGAAATTTGATATTCATCCTGATGGCCTTTTCTGTGTACAGATAAGATGACACGCTGATGGAGAGGTCTGTGAAGGTTACTTGGATGAAAACATTCTCAACTTTCTCTGTGTAAACTATAGGCTCTATGTGTTAACATTTGAGGTGTGCCCATCACAGGGTTATGTTCTTTGGCTGCTTTATTGTTTTGCTTTGTGACAATGTCAATTGTTAAAAGTGCTATACAAATAAAATAGGATTGGATTGAATTGAAAATTCCATCTCTTTATTCTATGGATTGAATTACATTCTTAGTAATTTCACTTCAGGAAATGAGCAATATGGTAATTTATTACAGAACAGTAAATACAGGAAATAAATAAAACCAGTGGACATGTAAATAAGGAAAAGACGTGAAACATATTTAACAACTTAGCTTATAACACAATCTCTACTTTATAATGGACCATGATTGTTGTTATTATTATTATTATACTGTATATACAGTACTTTACAATAAATGCATACTTCCTATTAATTGTACTTAAAAACAACCTTTGAATTAAAATCAAATTCATGTCGACATTAAAAAAAATAATTAATCCATCCATCCAACTCTGCCGTCCAACGGGTGATTACCATTGTATTTATTCCCATTTTACAACCGTGGTGGGACCTTTGGTCAACATTCATGCATGCATTCACACATTACGGACAATTTGGGAATGCCAAGTAGCCGAATCTGCATGCCTTTGGACTGTGGGAGGAATCTGGAGTAACCAGAGAAAGCAATTTGAAGTATATTAGCTCCATATATTAGTTTTTATATTAGGATCATGGCAACAAGGAAGTACAGTATAGTAATACATAATAATTAATTAAATCAGACTTTATGTAAAAACAAATAAAATATACAACAACGTTTAGACTCAGAATCTTGTTCCCAGTATTTCTAAAATGTACCATGAATAATGTTGCTAAGACTTTTGTCTTTTCCTTTTTAAAACACAACAGCTTGAAGCAGCTTCCCGTTTATGGATGCTTTAGGATCTCTGAGGGCTATTAAAGATGTATTTAATGATTATATGTAGTAACCATATTATAGAAAGCGGTGGGGAGAAAAAGCAAATAAACAAAGTATGTCAAGTAGAGTCAAGTTTTGTTTCTTTACTAAAAGCTACATATCCTCGCTCAAAAAAAACCCTCACAAGGGATTGGGTTTCGATGCAGCACAGTCTTTGACTTCATCTGTTCTTTGCTACAGGACAGCCTCCAAACTAAGGCTAGATTCTATGAGGATGGGCTGTTTGTCTGCACCTGTTTAGTTCTCAGGGGACAAACATGCAGGGGAGCGTTCATTACTTTTTGAAAGTAGAAGAGAGTCAGGAAACTTAGATCGGTTGAATTTAAACAGCAAGCCCCACAATACAATTATTTTGAATTGTTCACACATGAGAACATATACTACAGGGTCATATACTAACCTAACCTGCGTTAAAACACTCTAATTTAACCTGACATCATCTAAGATTTTATTTGTCTTTGTCATTAAGAATGCTTTATTACAGGGCCATTAAGAAATCTGACCATTATCACAATCGTAGAATAAAAAAAGAAACTCCTTTATTTAGATTTCAGTTGGAAAACAGGGCAACACATGGTTTTTAATGACAATGCAATGACTGGCATGCTTTCCACTGACTAAGCAAATGTTTTGCTGACCCCATGACTGTCGATAGGGAAGATGAAGCATGTGAAACTGCACTCAGCTCTGCAGTAAAGTACCTGGCATTTCGCAATGATGCAGCAATAAATATGTTGTTTTAGAATTTCACTGTTTAATGCACACACAGAAGTACAGATATCATCAATACTTTATCATAAAAACAATATAATTTTCAAAATATATTACGAAGGATTAACCACAACAATGACATGAAAGCTCTGACATATCTAAGAGACCTGTGCAAGAGACTGCAGGGGTGTGAGTGCTAGTTCTTAGGAAAGTGGAGCGCTAATGTGCAAGTGATTTTAGATTAGATTAGATAGAGATTAGATTAATCAACCAAAACTGGTAAATACTGCATTCTACAAATGTGCATCAGTAATTAAAAAGGATTTTGTGGGGAATCCAGCACCCTAAAATAAATGGGTCCCATTATAGAGATTATATACTATAGCAGGCCCTGATATTTTTTACACTACCATATAACTAAGGCCTTGTTCACATTACAAGCCTCATCGTTCAGTTCAGGTAATTTTTTTGGTCGTATTGGATTTGCAAGTCATAACGGTTCACATTCATAATTACAACTGACTTTTATCTGACTCTAATGTGGACGCATCTGTTTTTTTATGAAACTGGCAACATGCACACATCGATGCGTCTTTGCTCTCATCAGTTAGACTGAACACATTATACAGTATTTGTGTAACCACTCAGTGATTTCAAACAATTAATGCGATTTTGGCAAAAAATAGGCCTGGGATTTTGCTCTGTAAGATGGCAAGCAGTTTGTTGGCTATGAAATACCTGTGCTGCCGGTGCTGACTGACATCAGTGCCCTACGCAATCGCAGCGGCAAGAGGGAGGATAAATTCCGATCTGTCAGTTCTTATTCAAGTTGTGTGCCTAGGTATTGGATCTGAAAGTGACTCAGGTCTAATCTGAAAAATATAGTTTTTTAGACATCCATAAAAAAATCTAATCTCTGTCACACTCAGGTATAAAATCGTATTGGAGTCACTTTAACTGGGTAATGTAAACGTAGACTAACAGTAATCATGGCGGCTACATAACAGGCACAACTTCCATTTTTCAGACCAGCTGAGACTTTAGGAGAAACATAAAGTAGGCAGTGTTGCTGTTTTTAAGCAATTTTGTCAACTCCTATACAGACAACTAAGAGAATACAACTCCTTAATCAGATAAAGTCTTTTCTTTTCAATTTTTATGTTGTGCCTGACTAATATTCTAGTACTGGGCTCTAATATTAAAGTAAAGAAAACAGACTCCAGATCAGGATTCAACCATAAATCCAGCATTAAGTTCTTACATACTTCAGACCCCATAAACTCTCAAATAGTGGTCAAACCCCAACAGACACAAGACAGATAGAATTATGCTGAGGAGGGATGTTTAAGATGAATGGTTTAGGGGTCGGATGGACCAACCCAGTAAAGCCATTGCCCTCTGCAGGTTTTAAGGCCGTCACACTTTCTTTTGGGTTAGCATCCTGGCACTCCACGGCTGAAAGAGCAATCAGCATCTGTGCTGCATAATACGTAGCCATGATGATAGCACGCGAGTGTGGCACAGGGAAGCAATATTTGTTCACGGCAAGGGTGAAGTCTGACACCATGAAGAGAACAGCTCCTAAGCAAGCCGACAGCTGGGACCATGTCCACAGGTCGTGGGCCAGCTGCACACCAGCGATGGCCCTCCAGGTCATAAAGCCTATCAGAAAGATGTAACCAGCCACCAGGAAAATGGAAATGCCAGAAAGATGAGGGTAGAGGAGGGCATAGCAAAGGCCTGAGATAGTGCCGATGACCAGACCTGCTGGTAGGTTCAGTGGTTTCATCCCAAAAGCAGATGTAAACAAGATGTGTGTGATGGCAAACATCAGCAGCCCTGTTACAAACAATGGTTGAAGGTGTCATGGGTTAAATAAAACAACATAAATAAAAATTATATATTTAAATATGCATGTGATAATTGATGAAACCAGAAAGAACATCAATAATCAATTTAATTCTGATTCTGACAGCTATGCCAAGTACTATGTCTGATTACATTATACTAAAGAGATCAAATCAAAAGTTGAATTCACCAGGAAAGAAGTAACCTTGCTCCTCCCAGACCAGAAAGGCATCACCAAGAGCTGAGAATATGAGTCCTGCGAGGATCTTTCTAGCATTTGAGTGGGCTCTTAAAAAGCTGATGCCATGGGAAAGCAGGAAGCCCCAGAGACAGAAAATGGGCAAACATTTAATAAAGGCACTGAACCAAGATGGGTTGGAGGTGGGCAGCCACAGGACAAAATAGACACAGGTGGCTATGAAGAAGGGCACCAGTTTTATGACTTCACTTTTCACCTGCAAAAAACAACAGAACATTTTAAGGAAATACACAAAATATATTATGTAGTTAGATGTAGTAGACAGGTCTACTATTTATATATGAGTTCTACTATTTTTATATTTATAATAATAAAAATTAATAATAATAAAGTATAATTTAGTGAGTTCAATAAAAAAGTATTTCACGAATGCTTGAAGCAATCACCTGGTGCAGATCAGACCCATGAAAAAAAAAAAAAAATGTTTTCCCAGTTAGAGGGAGTATCAAATCCATGTTCTAGATTTCTTTGGCATGGAACTAATGACGTTGTGTATCAAAAGAAAAAAAAAAGAAAAAACTTTCACTGTTCACTTTGCACCCAAATCCCAATAAACTAGTAAATGAGGGGGCAACCCCTGGGGCCAAATCCTAATTCAAGCTCATTGCCTACAGAATTCATTATTATTACATAATGAAATGCTTATGCCATTGTTACAGACAGGGAATAGGTATGAGAAATTTGTGTATTGTTATTTTTGCTCTCTCTGTATGGCAAAGGTAGATAAGTACACATGAAACCGCGCCACACTGTTCTGGACAGGCTGAAACACAGGCAGCTACGCTACAGAGTTCTGAAGGGGTGGACCCTCGGCCACCCTCGTACACAATTTCTATCAACTTCATCTACTTCTGGGCCACATGCTGACTGATGGCATTCCATTCTTGCATCAGAATTTGTGGGGTTATTTTTGGTCCACCCGCTTCTTGAGGGTTGACCGCAAGTTTTCAATGTGATTAAGGTCTGGGGAATTTCTTGGCCATGGATCCAGAATTTTAAAGTTTTGATCCCTGAGCCACTTAGTTGTCCCCAAGTGGAGCAGTGGTAAAGTGCTTGTCCCATCATCTGGAGATTGCTGATTTGATTCCCAGGTAATGCTGTAGACTCTTCCAGCTAAGGAGGACTCTCGACATCTCTGGATCTCAAACAGACAGCCCAACAGACCCCGAGCTACACTCCCCACCGTTTTTGTAGCGTAGGGAGAAGCCTGAGATCTATTATTGAGGATTAACCACCAATCAGTGCTCATTCCCGCAGCCCCGCCCCTTTGCACACCTGCAGAAGGTGAGGCCACCTACCTAGTAAGCTCCGGAGTGAGCAAGAAGCAATAGACAATTTAGACGCACGCCACATCTCGCAGCGCAGCTAATAAGCGCACTGCACGTAGCAAAAGATTAATGTTGAATGAGTGAATTAGGCATGGCAATTTTTGTTGCCATGCATACAGTATGTGTATTTTGTTGCCATGCATATGGGCATATATATAACCATATATTACAGACATTTTACATTCTTCAAATGTTGCATCTGATCATTGTATGGTCAAGAAAGCATGTCCCAAGTGCATCTGTATTTGCGCACTTTAAATTTGTTTCAGAATTTGGCTGCTTGGCTCTTTAGCCTTTTAGAGGAAACAAACTGAAATTATGTTGTTCCACTGGAAAAAAGGCGTGAAGTGAAAACTCTGAACTATATAAGGTGTTTTTACAGCTAGTAATAGTCTTATTTTAATGTCATACAAATTGGATGTATAAAAGCATGGTCTTTAAGATTTCCAATGTAAAAGTTATATTCCAATGTATATGTCTTTGATAAAAGTTGTGTAAGTTGTAGCTTCTGGTGCTGTGGGATGTTAAACTACATAGTACAGCTGAAGCAGAGCTTTTGTCTTAAACACACTGTTTATGTGGAAAGAATTATATATACAGTGGAACCTCGGATTTCGAGTAACGCGTTTTGCAAGTGTTCCACAAGACGAGCAAAGGTTTTTAATACATTTTTACTTGGAAAACGAATAAGTCTTGGTTTACAAGTACCGAGTATCGTGAATCATGCATGCGTTTCTTGTTTTGACGCCGAGTGTCAAATGATCACAACTGAGCCAATGGCTTTTCTCTCTCTTGCGCTGTGGAATTGTGGGTAATCGTCTCCCCTGCTGGGTCTTAGTGCGCGTCTCTTACTGGTATAATCAACATCCATACATGTGTGTACTGTTTACTATAACACTGTGACCATGTGTGTGCGCATAAAAACATCTTTTATTTTGTGTTTGTATGCATGTGTGTACAGCACGTGTGTACTGTTTATTATAACACACGTGTGTGTGCGCGTGTAAAGCAAAATAACGTCTCGTAAGAGAGATTAAAGATCCATTTTCTCCCTCTCTGTATCAGCCTGCCCTTTGTCTACGTGCACGCCATTGGACACCAAGCCCCTTCTCTTGGTGCAAGTTAATTTTTTTTACTTTTACTTTACGTACAGCAGTGATTCCGTTAGTTTGCGCTCACGCGAGTGAGTCTTTCCATTAATATGTGTGTGTGTGTGTGTGTGTGTGTGTGTGAAAAACTCAAATAAGAGAGGAAGAAGAGTTACTGTGTAAGACAGGTCTGAATCCTCCTCTCCTCTTACTTTAGCTTTACACACACACACAGACACAGTGCCTGCGCACACAAACGGAAACACTCATCTGTCTGGATTTATTTATTTGTATTTTTTTAAAGGTCAAGTGAAGGTTAATTTGTTTTATTTTTACTTTATATTTTGTGTTAATTATTTTTATGTATTTGGTTTCTTTTGGGCTGTGGAACAAATAATTTGAGTTTCCATTATTTCTTACAGGAAAATTCACTTTAGTTTACGAGTGTTTTGAAATACGAGCCCACTTCCGGAACAAATTATGCTTGTAATCCAAGGTTCAACTGTACTGCACAAAAAGGGTGGGCACCTTAACTCATTCCAGTGTCTATGGCACCCTATAAAAAGACCAGCCAACACCAGACTGGTGAGTATAATGTTCTGGGCATAAGACTCATGTTCCTACTTCTCTGCACTTTCTTCTGCAGACTTAAGGAATTCTTTAACCTGGAGCAAACTGCCGAGAAGGGGTCTGTACTTCAGGGTCACTGCTTCCACCTGCTCGCCCGTCCATTACCCAAGACCGGCTGCTGCTAGCCATGGAAGCTTCAAAGCTACCTTCTCAACCCCTCCTCAACCTCCTGACTGATTGACCTCCTCTGATATGCACTTATTTTGCCTTCTTGTTTATAAACAAAAGAGCAATTTTTTCCAGTCCCGTTGTTCCTGTGTCTGTTCTGGCCTGCCTTGCTAAACACTTTACACTGGTGGAGAATGTGTGCACCCTGGTGCACATGTATATGCGTCTTTTTCTGCTGAGTGCATGCGTTTGAAGCAGTGAGACATGCAAGCAAAAGTAGACAAGCAAATTATTCAATACAAAACTTTTGGAACTCTCTGCAAGCCAAGCCACAATATTCAAACTTGACTTTAGCCTAATTGCATGAATATGTTGTACAAATGTGTATTATTCTGCTAAAAAAAAAATAATAATAAAAACACAACATTCTTCAGGTAGACAAAACAAGCCGCAGACCCAAGTAGTGAATAATAAACATAGACACGCCAGACACTGTCACGCTATGAGAGTCATGTCCTCTCTATTTTCCAGAAGTACAATTCAATCATCAACACGGTTAGGACACAAGCAGTATTTAAAATTTATGTGGAGTCTAAGGGCCCAGATGGGATATAAGAATAAGGATGCAACTGTCCACTTCACCCAGTGGGAATCATGAGTATCAACATGTGTATTTTATGTATAGTTCGCCCAGGGAATAATATTTAGTTCTATATTTTTAATATATAAATAATATGCATGCACTTACCACACTAACACTTGAAACCATTTTTACATTAGTATTCTATCCGTGATCTAGCTTCTACACGTGATCCGTGATGATGCTCAGACTGAAACAACCCTGAAGTGAAATGCGACGACAAGTGTATTTGTGCTCCTTTGTGCAGAAAAATGTTTGTGTCTCTTGTTTGGGACAGTTCAGCATCGGGGAGGAGAGAAATCATCTGTAGCTGTCGTGGGTAGGGATGAAGAGGTAAGCACGGATTGGTCGGAGTGTAAACATCTGTCCAATGAAATGTGAGCATGTCAGTGACAGTGACCGCCCACGCGTGGGCGGGATCGCTCTGGCTTACTTACAACCTCTTTCATAAAGAAGGCTTAAAAACCTGACTAAATGGCACTAGAATTAATCCTATAATTGTATTTATATTTTTACATTACATTATAAACAATGCCATGTCCTTTTCAATGCTGCCTGGTGAGGTTTCATCTGTCCTTGAAGGCTGTAAATTAAGTAGATTGTTATAAGACCTGTATGAGACTGATCTAATGCACTGTTTTTGTCAGCAATTGCGAAAATGCTAAAAATTATATTTTAACTAGTAGGGATGGGAATCACCAGTCGCCTCCCAATACGATATCATATTACCTAGGTGCCAATTAGATTAAAATTACGATTTTATAAGTATCACAATTTTATAAATATCCAACTTCAATATTACTTTTAAAACCTTTAAAAATGGTTAATCATTGATTAAATGCAGCTCGTTCCTTATATGATATGTTTTCTCACTTAAAAACCAAGAGCAGGATGCAAACAGTACAAAATAACATCAAATACAAGAGTTTAACATTCAACTTAAAAATTAACAAACTAACAATTAACAATTTTAACAAAGCAAATAATCCACTACTACCACATGAGATGCCAGTTTGGGAAGAGTTTATCACCTGTAGTATTATAAATCCTTCCAAAGTGTCAAAACTCATCTTGGCAGTGGGCACGTGACTGTGTATCCCTTCTAACGCCGGAAAGCTGACTTTTAACACACGCGACTAATTAGCGTTTTGTACACGTCTGTAATGAATGGGTTTGAGACAAATTTGCTCACAGAGTTTGGAGAAAAAGGCAGATCAGAGGATTTAATGCATGCTTTTTGATAGTGTAATGCCAGTAAATGCGTTTCTGTTGCACCACTCGGTACAGAATCAGTTATATCTGAGGCCATGGCCGTTTTTCTTTACTATAAAATTTTTTGTTTTACAGTAAATCAATTTGGGAGTCAGTGTGGCAATACGTGAATCTGCACACAGAAGAATCACGGTCCATAAAGGTCCTGAATTATTATTTTTTGCATATTTGTCACACTTAAATGACTGATATCATCAAATGATGATTTTCTTTATTAAGAGAAAAAAAGCTTACCAAACCTATCTGGCCCTCAAAAAAGCATCAAGGTCTGGGTCCAGACCACGACCCGTGATTTAGTGATGCCTACTGTATATAGTTTTGAAACTACCATCATATTAAAAATGGAAATAAATCATCTTTTTTTTCCCCCACATCTCTGGTTTAAAAACATTATACAACCAAGATCTGTAAGTGATGTAGAAAGAGTTGGCATTGAGAAACAGAAAACGTAAGATGAATGAACTTTTTTTTTAACACAAATCTCAGTAAACTGCTTGACTCATTTTATCTAGTGCATGAATTAAAACCAGTGAGCAACACCGCGCTTTGTGCCGTACTTTGCAGTTAGATTTGCCCTGGTTGATGTGGGGTACGTGAATCACATGGCGAAAGTAAGCAGCATTAGTAACAGCAGTAGCTTATGGCCTAATTGCATGGGATTAGTTTAATCTGAGGACCTTGTTTGATTTAGAAATTTCCGCTTCCCACGCACGCACACATCTGAAATTCGTGTGGCACATTTGCATGGGATAAGCGAAGCCTGCGATTTTACCGACATATCTTCTGGATATGAATTATGATGTGAACCTCCTTGTTTAATTGTGCACTATTTTGGATAGGGTATTGTTTGGAAAAGTCTAGCTGTATCATATACGTAAACAGAAAAGTGTTCCTTACCGCATGCTACCATACATGTCATCCATCTCCGTCTAATCATTCGTTTTGCTTGTGCTCTTCTGATAGTTTTCTGCTTTCTCTTTCTGCACATTGTATTGTTGTATAGCGATATAACCCAGCACCCAAAATACTTTCAAAGCACTCCAACGCAGCCTCCATTCTTCACGGAAGATGAATAAAAAGACACACAGGAAACCTTGAAATTTTTTTTTATTTAATCCTGCCAAATCCTGGCCAAACCATAGACATGCTGATTCGCACAGGACTAATATTATCACAGGATCTTGGTGGTCGACGAAATATGGTGGGTCATTTGTGGGGGAACTTTTACTTTAAAAATTACTGACATGGCCGATTCGCACTGGATTAAGATCACAGACAACCTCCACAACTATTACAAATGACTAGAGATCCCCATGCTAATCCCATGCAAACAGGACATTAAACTGTTTCCTGATTTTCTTAATCAGGAAGCGTCCCATTCTCACAGCAGAGCAAAAGAGGGAATAAACGAACAGTGCACGCTCACTCATTTTGGTGGCTTTCACCGGCTAATCTAATTTAACTTGAACAGGGTATTTATAAGAATCAAACTAATGAGTCACCTCGGTTCAGGTGAGTGCTCTGACCTGACTGAGGTGCATTCTGATACATGTAATTCCCACTTTAACTACAACCCTACAAAAACACAAAAAAGGTCTTTGGGCGCAAGGCGCCCTCTAGGGGTTAACCCTGACATTCTGCTTTTTCTTTTTTTTTTTTTATAATAAAATTGTAAATATTAGGCATAAAATTGAGGCTTCGAAACCGAACAATGTAATTGATGCAGATGTTAAACTAGCCATGTCAGATCGGAACCTAGAATACTTTACTCCCCTTGAAGAGAAT
>JAQMYJ010030618.1:0-11717 GCA_030014305.1 Clarias laeviceps | reverse complement strand
TCTGTTTACTACATTGTAACATTTTTCTGACTGGTGCGGACTAAAGCAATCGAACTATAGGTGTGAAAGCACCCTAACTGTTAGTTGGAATTAAGGTTACTCTGTCTCAGTCATTGTCATCAGTGCAGAAATTGTAAAGATGTACAACCTGTTTGTGGGCAAACAGGGACTGCTTTTGGAGAGGCTACAGGACACAAATTCTAACCTCAACCCTCCCAGAGAAAGATTGTATTCATACTTTGTGTTTGCTGTATTTTGTTTTGCACTGCAGTGACAATTTGAATTACACCAGTTTACTTAATAAATTTAATTTAAAGTATACTTTTTTGGAAAGTAATTACCAGACCATAACCATTTCAGTATTAGACAGAATGCCCAAAATAAACAAAAATGAATGTAAATGCCTGGGAAAGCATAAAAAAAATTGTTCTTCTGCCACCAAAGTTGCCATGTTTTAAGCTGTTTAATATATCTAAATGTAAATATCAATAAGTTAAAACTAAAATTCTAATTTATTGTCTCATTCAGTTTTTGATATGAAACTCTTTGATGCTTTGCCATGGCTTCCTGCAAACAGGTTGTACATTTTTTCATTTTCTACCCTGTTAAATGACTGAAACAAAGTAATCTTAATTCCAAATAACTGTTGGTTAGCCATTCCAACACTTTTGATGAGTAATGTACCTTGTGAGCCATATAAGCATTTGTGTTTTTTTCCATTTTGCTCATCTTTTCATTTAGCTTCTCTAGTGTCTTCTCATCAAGCTTTTCCTCCTTTTCACCTTCCAACAGGGCCCTCTCCAACTCCATCTAAACAGGAGAAAAGAGAGAAAATCTGAAAGTCTGTATTGTACTGAAGACCTTCATTCATCTTAGAAGTTGCAATCTTAATAGAGTCATTAAACTGTGATTTGTCAGGACAACGCCAAGTGAAGCCAGGGTGAAGTTGGATTCCCTTGGTAAACATTAAGGATAAATCAATTAGGTAAGGCTACTATCATACCACCAACAAACGGTGAAGCCAGACACCGTTCTTCATCACTGTTAGCAAAGAACAAAAAGTGCAGATATGTTATGGAATAAAATCACTGTCAAAAATAATTGTGTGTAAAAAAAAGATTTGTGTGTAGTTCTGTGTTTTGTCCGAGTTGGATTCCAAAATCTACGGCCACGACAGCTTACATATACGAGATTTTGTGTGTTTTGTCAGTACAACTTTGACACAAAGACACAAAGCTCGTTTTTACAACTCCTCTGTTACACAGACGAATTGCGATATTACGCCCACGAATGTTGTGTTACACCACTGTCAAAAATATGTCATCAAGGCCACATGCACAGGCATTACTATCCGAGGGAAGAGGAATTGATTCGGTGCATGCTCCCCGCCACCGTTTTTTAAACCACCGGTGCCAAAATGGCAGATCAGCAGCCGAGCGCTCTCTCATCGTCTTAGGTAATAATTTTTTTTTTCACAGATTCAGACATGTTTAAGAGAAGTAAAATTACAGAGATGTTTTAACTATACAGTAGTAGGTAAGATTTTAGGAGTTTAAAACGGTGGCGGGGCGCATGCGCCGAATCGATTCCTCTTTACTCGGATAGTAATGCCACACACACATGGAACAAAAGAAACACTGTTTTGTTGGGAAACGTCTTTAACAAGGAAACCTCTCTAATTACACTTTTGCGTGCACACACACACTTACGGAATCACTGCTTTCTGACAGAGGGAGACTCTGGAAACTGGATCTTAAGCAATTAACCTTTCTAATGACACATGCTTTTGCTTTATGCATGCAAACACACGTGGTCACAATGTTATAATAAACACGGATGCACGCATGTTGACTATTATGAGTGACACACACACACTGAGACTGAGCATGGGAGACAATTACCTACAATCCCGCAGCGCACAAGATACAGTGGCGGCTGGTGTAAAAAATTTTGAAAACAAAAAAATTTTACTTTTAATAATCGCCTGCAAATAGCCATAAGAAGTGCTGGAAAAGCTCTAAGTATAAGCTCACTTGACTGCTCACTTGGTCCAAGCTCTTTAACTTTTTTTCTTTCTTCGTCCGATCGCCTTGAGAAGGGGTATTTTAGCAAAGAATTTTCTCTTATATTTAGCTGGCTTCTACATTCAATCACTATTCAGTACATTAACTAACAATCTGCTGCTAATATTGTAAATAAATTATATTAAGAAATACAGCAGAATATTGTGACTAAATGACTTTATTTCATTATTAAAATAAATAATTATTATGTTAAATAATTACATGTTAAAGTAGCATTGTTTCAGTTGTGATCACGTGAGGCTAGGCAGACAAAGCACATGCATACTACGCATACGTCAAGATCTCACTCGTTTATTAAGTTAAAACTTAGGTTAAAATTTATTTAAAAATTTTGCTCATCTTTCAAAACACTCACAGACCAAGTTACTCGCAATCCAAGGTTCCACTGTCTTAAGAAGTGGAAGGTATTTATTACAACGCAGACATTCCCTGCTCCAAACTAAAAGAAAGAGCCAGGAGGAAACCAGTCAAAGTGGTTACCAAGAGGTCTATAGCAACTCTGAAACAGTTGCAGGAATTTATGAAAAAGAGTGATCGTTGTGTGCATGTGACAAAAACTACATAACCATACAGTATATGATGGTTTTACCCATACTCTCTTGGTTAAGGTCCATAAATAGACCGCACTACCTTTTTTCTCTTTGTGTTGGTGAGGTGTGGGTGGTTGAGTGGACATCATGCCCTTTGAGTCCAGCTCTTAGGATGCGTTAAGTAAGTTTGTTTTGCCGATTGTATGGTTGAAACCTGTTTATTTGAATGATCTGGACTGGAATTAATATTATATTCATATATTTCTTATATATATATTTTTTTTCTATGAGTTAGATTTCTCCTTTGTATTGTTTGTAGTGACTGAAGACCATCCTTGTGTACATCCTGTTTATCCTGTTCATTCCATTCTGTTAATCCATTTACATTTGGTGAATTTGCTCCATGTGATTCCATGAGCCTTATGTGAACTGTTCAAGATTTACGTATCCTGAACTTGATGAAATAAAAGAAAGCAAAGGACTGTTTTCAAGTGTTTTAATTAGACAAACCACAAAGTTTCTACAATTCCAACGAACTTTGGAAATTTAGCATCAATCCAAGATCTAACAAATGGTCTTTCAAGCTGGATGTAGACATTTGGTGGAATGGGTTACCATTCAATGCATGCAGTCTGCTGAAGTATAAGAATGTCCCGCCCATTTTGTAGACTGTATGGTATGAGAACATACTCCTTTTCCACCTTTGTAAGCATATTTTAATCAAATATACTTGTGCATGCAACAATGTAATCGACAAAATGTTAATCTTAGTAACATTCTGGAGAAAGTTGGACTTAGTAAAAATAATATAGAAGTAGGGTAAGGTATTATGTTTTTATTTTTTGACCAACACAGAACAATACAAAAAAGCAACAACAACTATGAGGACAAAGAAGGAAAGACAAAAACCAAAAAAAAAAAAAAAAAGGGGATTTTAAAACCATTGTTACATCAGTTCCTCCAGTTTTATACATAGGTTAACAATGTTATACATATATTTCTGGGCCAGTGGGCACAGGCAGTTTAATCTTACAAGCCATGAAAAGGTCATAACTTCAAACTATTATCCTTGACATTTGACAGGTAATTGAAAAAGGGTTCCCAGGTGGATTCGAAGCCAGCAATGCTATCAGAAAGATTGTGTCTAAGTCTCTCTAAATGCAAAGTACTAGAGAGTTCAGAAAGCCAGGATTTAAAAAGTGGTTTTGATGCCTTTTTCCATAGACAAATAATCATTTTTTTAGCTACCACCATTCCATGAAGTAGGGTAAGGTAAAACAGAAGTGAGCCATTAAACAGCAAACATATACATATATGTGGCGTTCAAGGACAAAAGCAAAAGACATAATGACAAGGTGCACCAGAACACCATAGGCGCAGTTATATTAAACAGTTATAATATATAATATTAATATATATAATATTAAACAGAAGCATGTATAGGACACGCATGCAATGGCAATAGATGAATAACCAGAAAGGGCAGTGGATGAATAACCAGAAGACACACAACTGATTTTATGAATAATATGTTTAATAAGAATAGACAAAATATAGCATGTGCATCTACATAGTGAATAATATAAAATACAAAGTATAAGGACCAACATAAAAGGAAGATAAAACAACATAGGGGTCCTGGGTAAGCATCAATAATAAAATAAAAAATTACATATCAATCCTTCTTTGAGCCAGCACAACACAGATGGGGAGATCAGTAAGGGGAATAAAAGCAGAAATACCATGATTTAGGAGTGGCATAGGTATGAGAGGAAAGGCTGTTTGGGTATGTACAGACCTTAAAATCAGTTTGAGTACCAACACTTACATGAAAACCAGGCCTTTGAATAGACGGCGCTGGAATGCTGGACTCTGGTTTTACGGGCCTAAAAGAACGAGGAGGGCTATTTGCTTCCAAACGTAGATATTGCATTAATGACGCAGATAGCTCGGACTCATCCCGGATAGAACTCATCGAAGCGTGATCCATGACAGGTTCAGTAGAGTTGTAATCCTCTGTAAAGGAGGGGTAAAATCTGGACTGTCCTGACTGTCTGAGTCATCCAGAGGGATGTAGTTAGCACTTGAGCAATTGCGATTAGCTATAAGATTAAAATACAATATGTAAATACAACAGATTGGAAGAATAAGACAAATAATTAAAAATAGTGCAACGGACATGCTTACCCATGGCCTGTCTCTTGAAAACTGTAGAGTAAACTAGAAAAACTAGGACAGTATAGTAAAAATAAGCGCCACCCCAATATTTTTTTAATTAGCAAGAAAAGTGTAAAGATAATGGAAAATAATTTATAAGAAAACTTAATTATAATGGGAAAAAATTATGAGCACAAGGAGGAGTCAGATAGTGAGGTATACGGTGTAATGGAACAAAGTAGAAAAGAGGTATTTATAATAGGTGAACTTGTTTGAGAATGTTGGACTATAATGGGTGAATAATTTACTAAGAAATGGAAAAAATGTACAGAGGAGGGGGACCAGGTGTGCACCCCTCCTGTTGCAAAGTGTATAAAATGAGCATGTATGTTACCGTCAAATCAGTCTGCTCTTGGTTAGTGCTTGGATTCTTAACCTAGGCATTGCTAGAGTGGCTCATTGGGTTTTATTGCTGCAATAAATCCTGTCTTACTTCATCTAGATCTGTACGGAGTCCGAAGTCTTTCTTTGGTTCTTTTTACTAGTGTTAAAGTATATGTTTAATATCTTTAATTAAGGCAACATTAATAGGTGGAAGATAAAAAATCTCCCACACTTTCATCAACATTAGTCGTAAGTAAGCATTATCAAATAGACAAAATTCATGTCTCTTAATACCTGTTTCTTGCTTATCTTCTCACGGTGATCAATCTCAACATGACTTACTCAATATGGGTGTTAAACAAGAAATACTTGGACTTAAGGATGTGCTTGGTGAGATTATGTCCAGAATGTTACAGTTAACAATTTATTCTAACCGTTCTTATGTAGCCGAGCTTGTAATAATGCTAATGATGATGAAAATGCCATTGCTAATCCATCTATTGTTTAGGAATTGTGTAACAAGAATGCTGACAGAAAGTTACATGTAAGCAATGTCATTCATTAGCTGCTCCTTCGCCACTCTTATTATGTAAGACTTATTCACCTTCATTGTTATGTAGTCCATCTCAACATATGCATACGCGTGACGCAACGCAATTGCAATCAGGTACTATGATCCAGCCTTCTGCAGTCCCATTAGTTCCTTATCCCTCTAATTCTCATCCCTCTCAAATGCAAGCATTGCAGATGTTACCGCAACCACCAGGTTTATCACAGCCCGGCATGTATTTACCTGTTAGTTATATCTCCGCATCAGCACAGTTATCTCTTCATCCACAGCCAATTCCTTGTGTATCTTCAGTTAATGTAGATCAACCTCCTTCGTTCATTTAACCAATTGATAATGATCCTAGACCATATAGCATGATTCTCAATTGCACTTCAACAAAAATATGGGCAACCTCACCAATTAGATCTAGGCTAGATCAGGATAATGGTACCTTCTATCTTAGTCGACACAGAGGTTCAAAACGCACCATGTTGCTGCTTATGTATTCAATTATTTAGGCCTAGAAGGGCAATCAGGGTGCCTAATTGTTGGGACTGTATGTCAAGACACTGGGCGCTTGAAGGCTCTTCTGAAACTTTTGAGGAATCTTCAACTACATATCATTTCCAGTGGCTTTTCCACTACCAGAATAGGACTTGCAGAACAGACATACCCTGTTGAGATCTTGCAGAAATGTTTTAAACATCTTCAAGGTCTGCTACTTCCAGCATTTGCTAACGTCCAACCACTTATCCTTATCTCCGCAGACTACTCACACCTGATAAATCCAATTGATCAGGTTTACTTCAGACCTCCAAAATCCTCCATTTTGTGCTTTAGTACATGTCTCTGCTGGTGATGGGATTGTGATTGTGTCTATCCCTTGATCTTGCAGGTTCTGCCCACTTCTGCCATTTCCTGCAAATCTATTGGTTGCTGGTCTGCCTGTCCTTTGTTGGTCCCACCTCTTCCCAGATGATCTACAGGAGACCCAGAGGCCTACTTAAGGCCAGACCACAGTGCTACAGACTGTGTTTTGCTTACTGTTTATCCCATAATTGATTCTAAATGTTATTCTGTGTATGACCCCCTTGCTATGTTCCTGACTACGCTTAGACTTTCCCCTTTTGATGTTCGCCTATTCCGTGTATGATCTTTTTGCTTGTTTTGACTACGCTTTTGTGTTTGCCCCTCTTTGTTTTGTTGGTTTGGATTGTAAATACTTTTGTATATATTTGTATTTAATTCTTTATTTAGTGGCTTAGTAAGGAGTCTACGCCATTTTTTTGCACTTTGTTTTTTCTTGGTTTGTGGTAAGCTAGGGAGTAAGTGAAGTATTTTGTATTTCTGTTTCTTTATTTTGTTTGGTGCAGGTTAGTTGTTTCACTTTGGTACTAGGTAGAGGGAATTTTAATTGTTTTGGCCTTGTCGGCTTCTGAAGCTCACAGCCACCTTTTGGGGATTTGCTTATTCACCTTTTGTAAATAAACACTAAGCAAACGCACTTTTGGTCTCACCCCCTTTTTCCCCTTTTTCTTTGCATTCCTGTTACGGCCGACCTAGACCGGGGTGTAACAGTTGGGTACTGCAAGGCCCAATACCAATTCCTAGCAATAATGAGATGCGGTACCTTCTTACCATGATTAGTTAATTTGAGGAGTGGTTATTACTAGTTTCAAACAGGACCAAGAAGCCATGGACTTGTTAGCCTTCAAGACCAAAAGAATTGAGGTTGATGGTGCACAAAGATATGCCACTTCCTTATTGCAAGCTGCTTCTGCTGTACAGTTACGAGCCTCAACAAATGTACTCATGTCCTCCCTCAGATGTATCGAATGCCGCCTCCAACAAAATCCTGAAACTGCTGCTATTTATGACAAGGAAATTTCCAACTTAAAAATGTTTGGTTATTTCTAAAGTGGAGCCTCCTTATGATTCATCTAATGAATCATGGTATATCTCTCATCATCTTGTGGAGCATAACGGAAAACCACAAATTGTTTTCAATTGTTCTAATCAATGTAAAGGTATATCCTTGAACAATCAACTTTTTCCTTGTCCACAACTGGGCCCCTCCTTACTTGGTGTTTTACTGATTTCGACAGTACCCAGTAGCAATTAGTGGTGACATTAAATCTATGTTTCCCCAAGTTAGGCTACTGCCAGAAAATGTCTTTTTTATGCTGTCTGTGACATAATATGCAGAGGTCAAATCCACCTTTAAATGTTCTTGAATGGCAAGTTTTGCCTTTTGGCACAGTATGTAGTCCATTGTGTGAGTAACATATGCTTCATAAAACAGTATCTATAACCATCAAGAAGTATATGAAGTGAACTCTGCACTTCAGTCATTCTATGTAGATAACTGGTAAGAGAGTAACAAAATGTGCAAGCCACAAAGAGCCACCTCGATTGCGTCCACCCTTTACTGATGAGACTGGCTGAACTTTGGATCAGTCAAAACTATTTGGACTCTAAGGAAGGAGTTGTGGGTCTGAATTGGCAATACTCCTCTATTTCATTGTTATCGATCTCAAACTATGGAGAAAAAACAACTATGCGCAATATCTATAAAGTCCTTCCTAGGCAACATGACCCACTGGGTTATATTACTCCCTTCACAACGCAAGCTAAGATCATTGTACAACAATGCTGGATGAAGTCTCAGATTTGGGATGAACCCCTTATGCCAAGTGCTATTCAACAGTCCTGTAAAGCTTGGGAAAATGAACCCCCTGATCTGCCCTTAATACAGCTTACATATTGCATCTAAGGAGTTGAATATATTTTGATGCCTCAGAAAGCATATATGGGTCAGTGGCCTATTTGCGAATGGAAACTGACAAAGGTCCGGTACATGCAATAAATACAAAATAGGATATTTAAAGTTCCAGTTGTGGTTGAGAATCAGGGTGGACACACTGGTATGTAGCTAAAAACTGCATTTATGACCAATTAAAAAAGAAAAAAAAAAAAGCTTTGAAATCACTGGGATATTTTTGTATTCATTGGATTAAACTAGAACCATTTTATTTTTTTATTTTACCAAAAGCAGCATTTTGATCAAAATGCAGATGAAACCGTGCACAGATATGAGAAGATTTATCAATAAAAATGCAGACCTACTCCCCCAGAAATGCAACAGACACAAATATATAGGCTATTCGCTAAATGTATCCTCTAAAAATGCCTCGAATTCCTGATACTGAATATTTATTCTTCCTCTAAATGGCCAATGTATTTTTGCTTGGTTCTGCCCCTTGCAAGACCCGCGTCGTTGTACATAGTGAACATTATGTGCATGAGAACACTTACCACGGCTTGTGCACTGCTGCGGCAGTTCATGAGATTCCTTTCCTCGAGGCACGCATTCTTAATGGCCACATCTGTACTACTTTTCTCATGGCAAGATCTCACGTTCCTCCAAAAAGGCAAATATCCATCCCTTGCCTTGAACTTTGTGCTGCTCAAACAGGTGTACGCCTTTCTAAACTTCTGCAGAAGGAATTGACTCTTCCTTTGACAAATACTGTTTTATGGTCGACTCTCTTGTCATGTTTGCACTCACTCTTGTACTGTTACAAAGTTTTCGTAGTCAGTGAAATCTTGGAACTCAGTGATCCTTCTCGTTGGGGAGATATTCCTTCTGTACAGAATCCAGCAAATGATATCACTAGAGGCAAAATGTTTGCTGAGGTAGCCAATCTTGATCATAGATGGCGACAAGGCCCATCATTTCTGAAGTGTCCTCCACATGAATGACCCCAAATCTAGTATCCAGTCCTGATCCTGAACTCTGCAAACCACTCTTTTGTGGCTTAACACAATTAGGAGATCTTGTACTCCCAGACCCTTCCCATCACAACTGAGTTATTACGACCACAAAGTTCAGATTCCTGTGATCCTTCCTCCGTTCAAACAATTCTCTTAAGACAGGCTCAGAAACAAAGTTTTCCCTTTGAATATCAGTGTTTAAAAGAAGGAAAGTCCATTGAATCTCAATGTTGTCTCATTACATTTTCTCCTGAATTTGGAGAAGAAACAGGAATTATTGTGCTGGGTGGCCAGCTCAGATGAATAGAGGATATGGAGCCTGGAATGGTTCACATGGTTCTGGACCCTAAGCCATTATCTAGTATCCAGTTTAATTATTAAGTTCAATTATAAGTTCTCAGAACTTCTGTGCAATTAATGAATACTTTAAGTGGGAGACAAGCCATGAAAAAACATCAGTGGTATAGGTTGGAAATTAGAAAATGGAGAGCTAAGCCATCTATCCCTCAAATATCAGATTTTCCACTTTCCGATTGTTCATCTTGATTTGGCATCTTTATTTTGGTCCATTGGAATGGATTGTTTTGATCCCCTCTGTCAAAGCTGGTTGTAGAAAAGAGAAGATATGGGGCATTCTGTCGAAGTGTCAGACTATGCGATGTCTGCATCTTGATTTGTTAACTAATTTAGATGTGGACAGATTTGTGATCAAGGAAGTAATTTGTGAGGAGCTGCAAGAAAATTGAAAGAAGTTTTCCAGAATCTTACTACTAAGTTACAAGACAAATTGGAAAATCAGCAGATTAAATTCAAGGTTAAATCTTCCATAAGCTCCTCTAAACTTATATGAAAGAGAGATCAGTTCAGTTAAAACAGCTCTGTGAGTGGTACTTAGCAGTCAAACAGTCTAATAGGAAGTTTTACAGACAGTACTGACGGAAGTTGAAGGAGTGTTAAATTCGAAACCACTTGGTTACGCCTCTTCTCACATTTCAGTCCTTGATCCCGTGACCCCAAATCTTCTCTTTATGGGGCAGCGAGATTCCTCTTAACCCCAGATGATTTATGCCGACACTAAGCTCCTTGGCCGTAGATCTTGTCCTGGTAGTTTTGGACACCCTTTATTCGAAATTTATATATTTCCAGAGGTGAAAAGTAACAAATTACATTTACTTGCGTTACTGTTCGTGAGTTTTTTTTTTTTTTGTACTTCTAATTCTTAAAGTAGTTTTTAAAAACAGGAAGTCCACAGCCACTTTTTGGTCCCAGGCCACCAGTGATGCAGGCCTAGCTGAAATCGAAATGCCATCAAATTCTTATGAAGCAAACCCCTGGCCATATTTAAGCAACCACTTTGATTTCAAGCGCAAGAAAGGCAACAGCTTTATTATGCAAAGGTGTTCCTTCAATTAAAAACAACTAGTTCAAGATTTATATCCCCTTGTCTTTTTTGAACTACACTAGAATCCCCCATCCCACCCCTGCTGTTAAAAAAGTAACTCTGTAACTTTTACTGAGTACATTTTTAATGAGCTACCTTTTACTGGTAACTTTACTTGTACTTCAGTAAAATTTCACTGAAATACCAGTACTTTTACTTGAGTTCAAAATTTTATTACTTTTTCCACCTCTGTATATTTCTAATGTTTATTGGTGAGTACCACGAGTTTGATTTTTCCTTTGTATTATTTGTAGTGACTAAAGGCAATCATTGCCTACTTTCTGTACATTAACATTTTGTACTATACCTCTTGATGAAATAAAAGAAAGCAAAGGACTGGTGGTTTTCCAGTGTTTTAATCAGACACATCACAAAGTTTCCACAATTCCAAAGAAATTTGGATATTTAACATCTAAAATCCAACACAGAGCCCAGACTTAAACCCTATTGAAAATCTTTGGAATGATTTGAAGATTGCAGTCCACCAACTGTCAGCATCAAATTTAACTCAGCTTGGGCAATTTTTTCGCTTGGATGTTAAGAGTTGCACTGATTAAATACAGCTGGATAAAACAAAAACTGTGTCTGTCTTCTATTTTAAGAATATTAATAAATTGCTCTTACTGATTACTCCTGAATTTAGGACCAAAATTGACGCTGGCCATGGTCTCTTAACGGGCCGATTACAAAAATGGTGAATGGCTGAAGCCATTATCTTAGATCAGGGGTCTCCAAATCCAATCCTGGAGGGCCAGTGTCCAACACAGTTTGGTGATTCTTCTTCTCAAACACAGCTG
>JAQMYJ010030617.1:0-11733 GCA_030014305.1 Clarias laeviceps | reverse complement strand
ACCAAATCGCGTGATTATCCTGCCTATTCGTGTATCTCCGCGTTTGGGTTTACCATTCACGCTACAAAGGGCTAACCACTAAAGCTACGTTTTCTGGTCATCTCAGGTTAGTTCATGAAAATTTATTTATGAGTGAGATTTTGCAAGACTGTGCAAAATAATCAATGAGAAAAATATAAAAGCACTAACCTTAGTTATTATAAATTTTTTGTATGAACCGGTTTGTGCAAATCAATCTAATTTCTTTTAACAAATCGCTTGTACTATATGTTTTAATGATAAATAAAACAAAAGAAATAATAAATTCTAATTAACCAAATATAGCGATAAAATTGCTTTATATTGCAAATTGTGTACTGTAAAAATACTGTATATATTATTTGCTAAAGTTGTTTATAGTCCTCTGCTTTGCTATGATAGCACTCATATTTTACTTATATTGTAATCTAGAAAAGTATATCATGCATTAAACCTCAAAAATTGCTTAAAATAAATGGTTAACTTAAACTAACTTTAATTAAAATAAAAAGTCAATCAGAATATATCTAATATTATGTGTGCATTATTATAAAAAAAAAAGAAAATAATTAAAAAAAATCTATGACAGCAGTAGCACATATTTAAATTAAAAAGAACTTGTCCATGGTTAATATAGTGTAATGTATTGTATATGAGGTCAATATCTCCAACTATGGCAATCATCTCTAATATATGGTATCTTTGTCCCGACCATCATTAGTCTAAACATAACTGTAAATTAACTTGTTGTTCTTCTCTGTCTCTGTATCATCCAAACAAAAACATCCATTGTAATGTAGACATGACAAAATTAATCACACACATAAGAAAGCACTTTAAACATGTTTATTTTTCTTTCTGGTGAACTTTGATGTTGGAGTTAAGGCAATATACAAGTAATATGTGATAATATATCACAACTTTCCATTGAAGAATTCTTCAACACATATGGTGCTCATAACAGAGCAGAGTTTAAACAGCTTGTCTTTACAAAAGACACACAACTTTTCCAACAGATAAAAATCTGTTAAATATAAACATATTTCTCAAAAGAAATGAATGGGAATTAAGCATAGACTGTCTCAACAGACACTGTCAAGGGCAAAATGTATAACAGAGAATTAACAGTACCATATAACAGGTACAAAATAAACCTTGACTAAGGTACAGGCAAGTGAAACTATCTCAAATAAATTGAGATATAAGGACAAATAATCAACAAGTAACATATTGATAACTGACAATAAAATGGATTCTTCAAGGCACATGGTGCTCATAGCAGAGGGGAGTAAAACAGTTTGTTTTTACAAAAGACACATGAAATCTTTTTAAACAGCTAAAATCTGTTAAATAAAAGTTTATATTTTTTTCAAAAGAAATAAATGTGAACAAAACATAAACCATCTCAACAGATAATGTCAAGGGCAAAATGGACGTTACATTATTCATTGTATGGTACATCATGAACCATGACTAAAAAAAAACAAGTAAAACTTCTCAAATGGAATGAGAAACAGGGATGAACAATCAATATGTAACATATTGATAGACACCCTCACACAAGGCATTTTATGCTCATATTGTAGTTCACTGTATAAATATAGTAAATTTACCAAACTACATAGTAAGTGTATTTCCCAAAATGGAAATAGCAAAACTGAAAACAGTTAATCAAAATAATTTATATTAACATAAACATGCACTGTCAATTCTCAATATTGAAAAGTAAGGTTCTATTACTATAACCAAATAATAAGATATTAGGTTTCACAACTAAGTTATAATTCTCATCACACAAAAGCTAAAAGAAAACTTAACAGTCCACATGGACTAGAGTTTTCTTCTCCGAGTCTGGAAGTTCATTTTACCATGGCCTCTAGAGGGCGCTCTTAACAAAACTCTTCTCTTTGCTGATGATCTGCTGCTCTGTAGAGCTCAACTGAGGCAGAACACTTTCCCTCCTGTTCAATTCAATTCAATTCAATTTCATTTGTATAGCGCTTTTAACAATTGGCATTGTCCCAAAGCAGCCTTACACAATCAAAAGAAATCCTGTTCTCATCTGAAGATGGCTGCGGGTTCTGGAAGTGCTTCAGCAGTTTTCTCTGGCTCTGTGTCTTCACCTCTTCTTTAGACAGGAAGTGAAGAACCTCATGGACACATCTGGAAAAGCCCTGACTGACAGCTGCAGAGCTGGAGGAGAATGCAAGCTGCTGCTGCTGCTGTCGTCTCAGGAAGCTGACTGTCATCTCCAGGATATCTGATTCCTCCAACTTGGAGTCAGGCTGCTGGTTGAGGAACTCTGGAGCCAGAAGAGATTTCAGCTGCTTAATGCTGTTGTTGATACAATCTCAACCACTGGCTTCCTCAGCTTCAGAATACAAAGAACATTTAGTTATCTTGAACCATGAACAGTTATTGAGGAAAAAGTAGTTAATAATAAACATTGAAAGGAAGCAGGATCTTAATTTACCTTGTTGTTCACAGGAAGGTGCTTGTTTGAGATGGTCAGTGCTGAAGTGATGGTTGGTGCTATGGGTGTGTCTCTGTGCTGTAGCTCTCTCAGTGTAGAGTGAATGTGATTTGTACTGGCTGCATCTCCTCTATTTATACTCCCAAATCTCCATATGAATGTGTGGGTCTTGGTCTTGTTGGAGTTTCTCACAGTTTGGAGCCAATGGGAGAGGTTGGTCACACAATGTAGGGCTGCCACATGTCTTCTAACAGAGAACAATGTCCATGTCTTAGGGAGCAGAAGGGTAATGGAGATGAACTCAAAGAACAATGTTTTGAATCTGGGAAAGTGGTGACCCTCTAAAGAGAACAGATCTGCTGCCTGATGTTGAGATCAATGTCACTGACAGAGCACACACTCATCATCACTGCTCACATGTGTGAAATCACACCATAGCTCTAATTATTGCTTCTTCAGCTGTGAATACTGATTGTAAATCTGAAGATCCACAGCATCCCTCTATTAAGTATCAAGAGATACCAGTGTTTTTTGATAATAATGTTTTCACTATATCATAAAATATACATAATGCAGCTATACTGTAGTATCTCCGTTAAAGTATTATGGCCCAGCCATCCAGATGTGTCTTGTGACATGTATGTATTTGTAAGTCAGTTTGAGCTTTGAGCTCATCTAAGTTTCCCACATTGAGCTGATATCAATGCAATACAAATGCTTTAGAGACCTGAATGAACCATTACTAATGACTAAGTAAGTGATGTTATTGTTATCTGATATTCATAAGGTACTTTGTTTTTCAGTTGCTGAACCAGGGGTCTTATTTATTCATTTGTCACTGAAATAGTTAGGGACCAATGGGGTTAAGCATGATGGCGCCATTGATAAGTTTGATTCTACTCTCCTGAGATTTCCCACACTTTTATCATTGAAGTGAAGAACTGGACAATAGAAGTGTGTCCATTCAGATGGATAAGGCTCCTCACAAGTGTCACAAAAGCCATCAGCACTGCATCCCCTGCAAGGTGGAGTTACTATTTCTTTTTTTAACATTCTGACTAAACAATTGTCTCATAAACTTGTGACATTTGTAACTACGGTGACCCACACAAGTATAAAACACAACAACATTTGGTAAAACACAACCACATTTCACAAAACAAAGCCATGTTTCCTGAAACAAAATCACAAAACATAACCAAGGTTGAGTCAGAGTTAGATTGACCAGCATAGCTGCTGTAGTCAGCTTCCATGGCTGAATGGCATAACATGAACAAAAGAGTCCTTCCTCTCGATATATATTTATTCCATGAAAACTATAGACCCTATTCAATGACCTTCCAGCAAGCTTTCTTCTTCAGGGAACTCAGTCTGATTTTGAGAGGATGTTCAGAAGTTCTGATAAGATGGCTCTTCTAATGCCACTTGTTGAAGAGTAGCTGCTCCGTCTCCTTACTTTTGGGTGTCTTTCAGAATTTAAGGGCAAATTTAAAGGCAAAATTTTAAAGAGAATAAATGTTATGGCGTGTTTTCAATGTTGTCAGCATGTCACAAATTACTTCAGATAAAAATCCTTCATTGCAATATTGTGTAATACGTTCAATCTCTTCTTCCATCGGTTCAGCTACCGTACCTTTCCATAATTTTGAAATGTGGCTGATTTTTGTGAAAGGCTTTTGTGTTTTTTTTTGTGTGTGTGTGTGTGTGTGTGTGTGTGTTTGTGTGTGTGTTTTGTGAAATATGTGTTGTTGAACCCCTGAAATGATACACACTGTAAGTTTTCATAAACCTAAACAAAAAAAATCTTATTAGTTATTTATTTCCTTATAAAAAAAAAGGTGACCGTTCGTATGCGTATAAACAACAATGAACTGTTGGCCTCTTGGCGTATTTCTGTCTTCCCTTAATAATTTGGTCAGCTGAGCTCCTTGCATCACTGTGGTTCATGATGTGTAAAAATGTGATACCAAAACAACTGAAATATAAAGTTTACAACTTTATTAAAAAGTTATCAAGAGATTTATAAAAACACATCATGTGGCTGCACATTGTATTAAGCAGAAAAGGGAGCTACTTTCAGTTTTGTTTTTAAAGCAGCCGGGGGCAAGATGAATCAAGGATTCATAAATTAAGGATAAGTGAGGTCTAATGTCTATTTATGTAAAAATATTTTTTATTTTACTTAATTTACATATCTTTTCTTAATGTTTTAATTATTTTATATGTAAAAATATAATTAGAGTTTGGAAATTGGTAATATTTTGGGTCTCTGGAGCAGATTATCTGTATTTACATTATTTCCTATGGGAAAATATGTTTTGCAATACAAAATTTTGCATTAAGAACTCGCTAAAATGAATTTTGCATGTTGAGGGACCGCTGTAAATAAAAGAAATCTTTTGTCTGTACTGTGGTCAGAATTTGCTCTTTTAATATCTTTACATTTCATACACTGAAGGACCCAAAACCAGTCTCCGAAAAATAAATGTCTGTCTGTATGTATGTATGTACAGTATGTATGTAACTGTCTGTATGTATGTATGTATGTAACTGTCTGTCTGTATGTATGTAACTGTCTGTATGTATGTAACTGTCTGTCCAGAATTTAATGAAATTTTGCCAGTCCTTCGGTATTTGCCTAAAGTTAGACCTGTGCCATAAATTAAATAAAAATGTTGAGTAGAAGGGACGTTATGAGCAGTTATGTGCCAGATTACACACAGCATCCAGCTTTTTATTGTTTGATGAATATAGAACTTTTTCCTTTGAGGGTGTGGTTGTACAAGCCAATCAGTGCAATATTTTTTCACTTTTCTTTTTCATTTTCTCTTTTCTTTATCTTTTCACTTTTCTCTTTTAGTTTTCTCTTATCTCTTTTCTTTTCTCCTATACCGGAGCAATGCTCCCAGACCAGGTGCTATTTAAATGTTTGCACATGGTGCGCTGGTTTCTGGGAGCTTAAATAATGTACCGGCCAGGTGTAGCACTTTCTCTTTGATTGCCAGCATGGCGGGGTAGTCTAGCAACCTCTTAGTTTCAACCTCTCAGACAGGTAGAGTCCTTCCTGCCTATAAAATGACGTGTTATAGACACAGCATGCCTTACTCTAAAAAAGGCAAATACACTATGAAAAAAGTGTGCCTTCAAAGATGATTGGAATATGTTTACTCTTCCTGAAGGTAGTTTATAACAAGTTTGTCTCAAATATTTCAGAAATGTGGTGCTAATAACAAGCAGTCGTATGAAGCGCCACTATGAGATACAAAATGCAAATTGTTATGAACAGTTTGGTGATGAATTTAATAAGCTACTACTAGATAAGCTACTAATAAGCTCATTGCTTGAAAACAAACAAATGCACCAACAGGTATTAATTAAAAAAGATAAACTGAATATTTTTTACAGGGATTAGTTAATATTTTCCAGTGAGAAATAACAGCGCTAAAATAGTACAAGTGAATTTTAACATGCTGGAGTCGTTTTAAGACCTCATCCCATCTACTTTTTCGATTTCTCATCTGTGATTCACTCTTTGATTACTGAACAGGGGGATTCATTTTAATCTCTCTGGGTGCTGATGACAGAAGTGCAACTTAGCATAAACAAGGTGTAAGATACTCAACCTTACAAAATTTTATTTCTTTGTATTAATATGTTTGGTAGAGAGTTCTGCTGCACAGAAAGACAGGTAGACATTTCCATGAATGTAGAAAGACAGGTAGACATTAACCTGAAATCACATCATCACTAATTACATTAAAACTTATTTTTCAGCTTTTTACCCGTCAACGATGGGGACTAATGTAAGTACTCATTAAAGTATGTTCCAAACCATGTCTTAAAATAATCCAGTTCTAACCTTTCCCATATCACATGAAGTTTTACTGCCACATTGCTATTGTTATTTTAATTACTGTTCTTGTAGTCCATTTTCAATTTTTTTGTTATAACATTTTTAAATATTATCATTATTTATGTAGTTCATGTGCAGAAGCCTACACTCCCTTGTACAATTCTACAAATTACCATTAAATCACTTAAATTCTACATAATCATTCTATATATTTCCCCTAAATACTTCCTGTAACTTCCAAATTCTGGATTAATGAGAGAATGCATCACACATAAAGTACTTTAGACACATTTTTATTTTCTCTTTCTGTTGCACTTTAGTGTTGGAGTTAAGGCAATATAATATGTGAAAAGAATTCTTCAACACATAACAGAGCAGAGTTTAAACAGCTTGTCTTTACAAAAGACACAAAAACATAATATTTCTCAAATGAAATAAATCAATGATAATTAAACATAAAGCACCTCAAGATATACTGTCAAGAGCAAAATAAATGCTTTGTAATAACAGTACCATGCAATAGGTGCAACGTGAACCTTGGATATGGGGAAAAAGGTTTTTCTTGTTTTAAGGTGAAAACTATTAAATCATTTAAAAATGATTATAAGATATTTCAAAGAAATAAAAATAAAACATAATAATTCTGTATTATCAGAATGTGATACCCTTCATAGAAGGCACTTAATACGAGAATAAGTGATTATATAAATATAGTCTGTTTAACTAAAACACACAGAAAGTGAATTTTTCAGGTTAAGTGGTAAGAAATTCCACAAAATTTTTTTACAAATATGATACGAATTTTGTAATATGCAAATACAGTATTAGCTCTGATATAGAGTAATACATACAATGTTTTTCCTATGATGGAAATAGCATCGTAAAGAATGTTTCATAAACTGAAAACAATTATTCAATATTATTTATGTTTAACATAAATATGCATTGTCAAAACTGTAGATCCTGATGTTGCTCCTAACTGGATTCTACCAGCAACTTCATTAAAAATCTTTCTCAAAGTAGAAAAGTATAGTTCTATTGCCATAAGACAAAAATAAGATTAAGTTTAACAGCTCATTTATAATTCTTCTTACACAGAAGCATGAAGAAAACTAAACAGTCTACATGGACATTTGTTTCCTACTTTGAGTCTTGATCATCCCTTTACCAGGGTCTTAACGCTCTTAACTGAACTCTTCTCTTTGCCGATAATCTGCTGGTCTGTAGAGCTCAGCCGAGGCAGAACTCTTTTCCTCTTGTTCTCATCTGAAGATGACTGCAGGTTCTGGAAGTGGTTCAGCAGTTTTCTCTGGCTCTGTGTCCTCTCCTCTTCTTTAGACAGGAAGTGAACAACATCATGAACACATCTGGAGACGCCTTGATTGACAGCTGCTGAACTGGCGGAGAATGCAGGCTGCCGCTGTTTTTGTCTCAGGAAGCTGACTGTCATCTCCAGGATATCTGCTTTTTCCAGCTTGGAGTCAGGCTGCTGGTTGAGGAACTCTGGAGCCAGGAGAGACTTCAGCTGCTCAATGCTGCTGTTGATACGATGCACATCTTCTCCACCATCGGCTTCCTCATCTGCAGATAACAAAGAGAGAACATTTAGTCACCTTGAACCATTTAAGGTTGTTAATTAGAAAGCAGGTAATAATAAACAATAAAGGATGCAGGTTCTTAATTTACCTTGTTGTTCAGAGGAAGGTGCTTGTTTGAGATGGTCAGTGCTGAAGTGATGGTTGGTGCCATGGCTGTGTGTCTGTGCTGTAGCTCTCTCAGTGTAGAGTGAGTGTGATTTGTACTGGCTGCATCTCCTCTATTTATACTCCCAAATCTCCATATGAATGTGTGGGTCTTGGGCTTGTTGGAGTTTCTCACAGTTTGGAGCCAATGGGTGAGCTTGGACACACAATGAGGAATGTAGGGCTGCCACATGCTCAGTGGTCTTCTAACAGAGGACAATGTCCATGTCTCAGGGGAGCAGGTGGAGGGGTGGGATGCCACACTTTGTGAATCTGGGAAAGTGGTGACCCTTTAAAGAGAACAGATCTGCTGCCTGATGTTGGGATCAACATCACTGACAGAGCACACGCTCATCATCACTGCTCACACGCGTGGAGATGACACTTAGTTTAATAGGATGTAATGTTGAATGATATTATTCTAGACACTAGTTACCTCATGTTATCTGGTAAGCCCCAATGTTGTTAATAATAATAATAATAATAATAATAATAATAATAATAATTAGCATAACAATTAAATTGTCTCTAGTTTTAGAGTTTCTATAATGAAGAAATGTCATCTGCTACATAACACACAGCTGTTCTTATTGCTTTCTGATGCTCTTTTATACAGTATTAATGCTAATGGTACTGCATAGTGTTAAAGTGTGCCTACTCCCCTGTGTTTACTGTAATATCCAGTGGGTGGTGGTGTTTAGGATGTTAATGACAATAAACTGTGACTCTTCTCTCCTGAGCTTTCCCACACTCTGACTACTGAAAGAGAGAGTCCTAAACAATAGAAGTGTGCCTATTTACATGCAGATTTTTCTTTCATGCTAATCTTAAGAAAAGACAGCAAAGTGTCTCCTCTATCATTCAAGGAAAGATCTACCCCATTACTACAAAACTTCATTTATTATTTTTTATAAAATGGCTTACATTTTCATATGTGCTTTAAAAATCTTAATTTCCCTTTCTATAAACTGAAGATCTTGTAAATCTCTCCCCAGATATCATATTTCAACACTATTCCAATTAAATACTTTACACAAATAACTGTAAATTATTATATGCATTACGTTATAAACCTTCTAATTGTCTTCTGGATGAATTTAGCTCCATGAGTTTCTTAAGCTGAATTTACCACAAAAGTCATCAGAACATAGAACTTGGTTAAATCAAGATAAATCATTCATTTCTTTTTTATAATGAAAAATTTATTGAATGTATGCCATAAGAAAACCACTATATTGCACCTGTATGTTTTCTCCCTTACTGAAAAAAACCCCACACAAAACAAAAAACAGTGTTGTGGTAAGTTGACTTTTTTTTTTACATTGAAGATTTGCTTCAGAAAGTTTCATAAAATGTTTAAGAAATTTGAATGGACAAACTTGCATACTGTGACTATTCTTTTGTCACCATCATGGCTCCAGGTGTAACAGATGTGTCTCATGTCGTGTTTTTGTAAGTCAGTCAGTGTGAGTTTCCCACACTGAGTCCTCTGTGCTGAGATCAATGGAGTACAAAAGCTTTAGAGACCTGAATGATCCATTACAGATAACTAAACACTCTGAGTGTGACGTCACTCACCATCTGGAGGGAAAGATTGTTATTGGCTGAGATGTCCTGCTAATATTCACATTTTATTATTATTTTAATCTACCTTTTCCTTATTTTATATTTCAGTTTTCGATATAAAGTACATTTTTCTTTGTCTTACATTTCCACATTTTGAAGTTATAGTTTTATATTTATAAATATGTCCTTTATTTCAAATGAACACAGTATCACAATTTTTTAATAAGTATGATGCAACCTAAGTGAGATCTTGCTAAATTTAGTTTTTTTTTTCTACAAAAAAAGTCTACAACCTTTATGAGTCTTATGTCACTCAACATCTGTAGGGAAAGATCCTTATTGGCTGACATGTCCCATTAATGCTCATATTTCATTCTTTTTTCTATATATTTTTTCCACATTATATATTGTCTAACTTCCTAACATTTTTTAATTCAATTTTTTAAATTATTATTTATGAATATGTCCCTTGTGCCAAACTAACCTTGTCTCACACAGATTTTTGTGAGAATTTGCAATGTTTTCTTTTTAAATATAAAAGAATTTTGCATAAAAAGTCTAACATTAGAATTCTAACAAACACTAACATTAGTAATTCAACAATTGTTATAAAATTGGTAGGTGTAAAGTAATACAATTTCTTTCAATAAAACAACACATTTAATGAAAGCAGAAATGGTATTTTTAATGAAAAACTAGTCATCAGAAAATTAAAAGTATGAGCCAAGTACTATAGAATTCAATGGAAAATTAAGCACAGTACGCAAAAAACAATTATTCTATTATGATTCCACACACAATTTTAATTAAGCTTAAATTATAAAATGTGCATGTTATATTTATTAATCATTAATTAAACCTCTGGTAAAGACAATCACACAGTTTCTATTTCCCAGAACTTTTTTATTTTATTTACTGTAGTTTTTTAGATTTTAGATTTTTCTTATTTGTTACTTGTTACTTATTTCTAATTAAAATTTTAATTTCTTTCTAATTTAGTTTTATTTTCCTTTTGCAAAAATTTGCCCTTGGTGTTCATTTATCTTTTCATCCACATTTCATATCTTAGTGGATTTGTTTCAGTGTGAATTTCATTTAAGTTTATGGTCACAGTGAGTTGTAGTAAACATTTCTCTTATGGTATTGTCACGAACGGCGGACTTGTGTTTGCGTGGCATAAATGCAGAGGCAGATATGACGGCAGAGATGTTCTTTTTTAATGATATATTAAAGCAAAACTGAAACAAAACATACTTAACATGAAAATAAACCAAACAGGAGTCTATCTTAACTGACCAAACTCACGAGCATAACGAACAAGTTTAAATTAACAAATGCAAGACAAGAAGCTCAACATAAACAGGTTATTTATAATAAATCAACTAATGAGTCACCTCGGTTCAGGTGAAAGCTCCCATCACCTGACCGAGGTGCATCCTGGGACATGTAGGTCCAACCTTAACGAAACGCAACAAAAACACACAAAAGGTCTTTGGGCGCAAGGCACCCTCTAGCGGTTAACCCTGACAGGTATATGGTTCCAGCTTTAAGACAATTGAAATCTGATTAAAAAAGTCATCATAATTACTGTGATTCTTATCTCCTGAGTTGTTTTACATTTTGACCCATTTTAAAACCTTCCAATGTTATATTGACCTGACAAAATTCTTCACACATAAGCAAGTACTTTAGACACATTTTTATTTTCTCTTTCTGGGGCACTTTGGTGTTTATATTTAAGGCAATATAATATGTGATAATATATCACAACAGTCAATTGAAGAATTCTTCAACACACATGGTGCTCATAACAGAGCAGAGTTTAAACAGCATGTCTTTACAAAAGACACACAAATCTTTTCCAACAGATAAAATCTGATAAACATAAACATAATATTTTTCCAAAGAAATGAATGGGAATGAAACATAAACCGTCTCAACAGATAGTGTCAATGGCGCAATATGTGTTTCATAATTAACAGTACCAAACAATAGGTACAAAATAAGTTCAAGTTCAAGTTCAAGTTCAATATATTTGTATAGCACATTTACAACAGCCTTCAGGCTGACCAAAGTGCTTC